>RJWM01028444.1:0-25612 GCA_004363535.1 Dasyprocta punctata
GGCGACGAGGTCCCGCGCTCCTCCGACGATGGAGAACAGTTGAGCACAGGTCAGGAAGCCCAGCGTGACCAGCTTCTCCAGCACACAGCCTCCCCTCCGGAGCCAGGAAGCGATGCACAGTGTGAGGAGCAGAGCTCCCGCAACATGAACCACAGCCACTCTCACCGATGAGGTCCCGAGCTCCTCCGACGATAATGGCTGAATCCACATTGGAGAAGCCAGCATGACAAGCACCTCCAGGAGAACCAGCGGCTCCAACAGCAACTCTTGGAAGAACCCACAACGCCTGGCTCTTCTTCCCCACGTCCCTATTTATGCTGGCAACTTTCTTTAGGTGGAACATCTTTAACTCAACACCAGCTGAAGCTGGTGCTAAGTTGACCACCAGTTTGTAATCCATAACACCAGTTGAGGGGCTAAGGACAAAACTTAGTTTGTACACATATAAATACCCGGAAGTAGGGTCAGGTTTAGCCAAAATGGACATAACTGCTCTTCTTTCAAGGATAGTTGTCCAGGTGGTCCTCCACTGTGTGATGTTAGCGTAATGACAGAATTGCCTGATGTATTTCTTAGAATGTGTCCTTGTTGTTAAGTGATGCAAAACTCTGTATTAGTAGAGTTCTTAGTAGAGAGATTTAAACTAGTAATATCTCTATTTTTTATGCAGTCTGTGTATTTGTTTGAGTATCATTCTTTCATTGTTTTTTTGTATTGTTGTGAATTCCCTAGTACTGGGAGGTACCACACCACACCAGTGCTTAGTAAATCCATTTGTGATACTATGGAATGTACTTCCTCCCCAGGATCTTTATTATAAATAAAATTATGATTGCTTTCCCAACCATCTCATAAAAGGCTATTTAACCTGAAATGCTCCTAGTTATTAGTTGGAGCAAGGTCCACTATGCAGGAGAGATGAAATGAAGTTTTCTTTCCATTTGTGAGTTGTAAAGTTTATTAGGCAAATGTCTCATGGTTCTGTTTTCTTTTGCTTTCATTGAATTCTCATCTAGTTTCTCTCCACCTGATGTCTAGCCTACTTGAGTTTCATGTTGTCGGAGATCCCAAAGAATGTTTATATCCAATCTGGCAAAAGAGTTTTCTGATCCAGGTACCTTGGTTAGGTTGAGTCGTGTCCAGTCCTGCTGCAGGGCTTGTGATCAACTCTCTGACTGAATTTGCATGGACGAGATATGTCAGTTTTCATGAGGATTGAAGGGGCAGTGGAGGAAGGGTATGGGGTGAGGAATGGGTATCTGTGAAGAGATGGAAAGACCGCTGGGAAATAGGTACTCACCTTTAGTCCGTTCGGGTGGGTTGAGTGTAGTGGCTTGGGGAATGTGGAGATGTAGTTTTTAAAACATGGCCACCAACCACTGGTTGGTGGAAGAGTGCATCTGTTAGAAGGGATGTTCCTGGGCCAGGCTTCACTACTCAGGTCTAGTGTGGGGACAGTGAAAGGGGTGGTGCGTCTTCAAAAGTGCTCCCTCTGTAATTTTTTTTTTTTTTTTTTTTTTTTTTTTTTTTTTTTTTTTTTTTTTTTTTTTTTTTTTTTTTTTTTTTTTTTTTTTTTTTTTTGCGGTACTGGGGATTGAACTCACAACTTTGAGCCTGCCAGGGCAGGCACTTAAGCCACTGAGCCAAACTCCCAGCCCTAATTTTTTTTTTTTAAGGTAACACTGTTGACATAATGATAGTGAAAACCAGTTTCCAGATGAAGTATGTAAGATGATCCATTAGTTATGGGAAGAAAATACTAGAATTCTAATGTTTACGTTCATCTAAAAATGATGGCTTCAGCTTTATTAATCAAACCACTGTTACAAAAATCTAAAACCCATAATTTACAAAAAGTGTTCTTGATCTTGTTACTCATACTTTAATGTTAAGACTTTTTAGTAGAAAAAAAATTGAAATAAAACAAATTTAAGTAACCATTTTACCTTGACTTTTAAATGTAACATAATGTGATAGTTATAAATGAAGGGATTATATATATATATATATATATATATACATATATATATATATATATATATATATATAGTGTATCGGGGATGTGAGTTTAAAAATAACCTTGCTGGTAGGGATATGATTAAAAAATAATTGTGGTGGTGTACTTTTTTAAGACTTAGAGAAGAGGGCATTAGAGAGGACAGTTTGAAAGCAAGGACAGGTCATTGTGTTCTCTAAGCAATTGAAAAACCAGTGATTAGGGGCTCAAATGTAGCTCAGTAGTATAGTGCATGCTTAAGCATGTGGCCCTGGGTAAGATAACAAAGGGTAGGTTTCAGTCCTGTTTAGAAACAAGAGCGCAGAGAAAAGCATCCCAGACCTTTGCATGAGAATTATATATTTGGTACTGGGGATTGAACTCATGACCTCGTGCTCACCAGGCAGGTGCTTCCACCGCTGAACTAAATTCCCAGTGAGAATTATATATTTGGAAGGTAAGTTTTAAGGTATTAGGAATTTGAATGAAAATTAACATTTAAAATCAAGGCAGTTTAAAAAATCAAAGCAATTAAAGGGAAAATTTCAAAATTATTAAGATTGAAAACTCATTCTGGGGGAAAAGTAGTCTTGTCCTTTAATTTTTCTTTAATAAGGTTAAGTAAAAGGAGACTGTCGTAGCAGGTTATGTTACATATCGCTTTATATTTAGAAGATGAACAAGTCATGTGACAGAAGTGTGAGCCTGCCTTTCAGCATTCTCTATAAAATATAGATTTCCTCTAGTTTCTTAGTCTGAACCATTTGTCTCTTTTATTTTTACAGTAAATCAGTTGTCATCATACTATTTGTAACAACTATGATTTTTTGTTGTTTTTTGTTTTTTGAGATAGGGTTTGTTTTGTAATTCAGGCTGGTCTTGAACTCACTCTGTAGCTCAGGCTGGCCTCAAACTTGTGGTGATGCTCCTGCCTTAGCCTCCCGAGTGCGGGGATTACAGGCATATACCACCATGGCTGGCACATTTTTTGTTTTACCTACTCTGTGAAAATTGTTAGATTTTTGTTGCGTATTCTTCAATAAAAAATGTCCAAAATATGAAGATTGTATCTTCTCTTCAATTGACAGAACTAGAGTCTGTTAGTCATTCATATTCCTTGGTCTGTGGCGCAAATAGTACTATTTTGGAACTTCAGGTGAATCTATAGTACGTAATCGATGTATTTGTCTTGGTCACATTAGATTCTGTTGCAGTGGTACTTACCGCTGCAGAGGCTTCACCGAAGTGTATGCAGTTACATTGATGGTCACTAAGGTGTGTGAGCCATGACTGCGTCCGCCTTAGGGTTAGCCTTTCCTGGAAACCCTCAGCAGCCAGCACCTCCCAGAGCCAGCGCTCTGCGCCTCTGTGAGTGTGAGTGTGAGGAGTCAGCACGTCCTTATCCGGAGAGGATTCCAGTCTCCCCTTTTTTAAAAAAAATGTTGGTAAATCCTGTTTACAACCTGTCTGTAAGATTTACCAATATTGTGCTAATTTTTAAATTACTGTTTTTCCTGCCTCGTCCCCCAAAAGGAATCTTACTTTACTTTTTATGGAGATAAAATTTTAACCATGTATCTCCAGTTGTCAGACACATTTTAAAAACATGACCATCTTCTCATTCTCATACTTAGCGTAATTAGTAGAGTTGCTAAATACCATCAGGTGTTAGTTCATGAATGCCTTCTCTTGTGTCCAGGTGACTTTGTAGTTGCTGTGTTCAAATCAGGATCTGAGTAAAGTCTATGTGTTTATAGTTGTGGTTTGGATATGACGTCTTTTGAGTCCTTTACAGCCCATTTCCTTTTTCATGTCATTGATTTGTGCAGGCCTTAGGTCATTTGTCCTAGAACTGTTCCACATTTCAAACTTGGTCTAATCTTTCTTTTTTTAAATTCTTTACTTGTTTCTCCATTGCCGGAATATCTTGTACATCAGCAAATTTAGAGACTTGGTGAAAATTTAGTGGTTTTGTTTTTTAAAGTCCAGAATACTTCATAGGAGGTTTATTATAAAGACATAAACCACTTGAATGTTCACTTTAAGTGATGATGAAATGCACTGTGGGTTGAGGTCTGATCTCTGTTTTAAAATTCTCCATCAACCTTTAATCTACTGCTCTTAGCGTCCATTGATAATTATTGCCTACTCTATAATTTATAATTATCTCTTCTGAGTTAATTCTCTGGAATTACCTACAACTAGAATTTCTTTAATTATTTAATGTGTCTGAAATACGGCTCTTAGAAGAAAGGCAAGGTGAAACTTTGATGTCTTCCTTTTATATGTTAGCTTGTAACCTTTAATGGAGACATTGAGGGCTGTCTTTCCCTCCCCTGTCCTCTACTTTTCTTTTATATAATTTAAAATTCCTGGATCCATCACAGTAACTTTTGAATAAAAGTTGATTCTCATACCCACACAAAAATATATCCCAGGCTCATCCCGTACATTGTGTATTTCCTGTCTGAGGCCTGTAGTAGCCATAGTTTTGAGGCATCCTAATTCCTTTTGGTGGGAGACAGATACTTTGCTAACACAATCTGGGAGTGTACAGGGGAAATGCCTTTCTGATAAGAGTTTGAAGACATACATGCACACACATATGTACATATATGTTAAGAATTATGAAAATGCATGAGTTTGTATTGATGTTTCCTATTTAAATTTTTAGAGATTTTACTTTTCTAATTTTTATTATAGTATTCTTTATTTTAAAATTTTTGGTTCCTACAGGTATTAACATTATTTCCTGCTTGTGTTATCCTTTAATATATCTAGAGTAGTTTCAAAATAGCATTATTAGCTGGGCGTGGTGGCGCACGCCTTTAATCCCAGCACTCGGGAGCCTGAGTTAGGTGGAGCGTTGTGAGTTCGAGGCCGGCTTGGGCTACAACATGAATGCAAGATCGGCCTGAGCTACATAGTGCGACCCTGCCTCAAAAAACCAGGGCTGGGAGTTTGGCTCAGTGGCTTAAGTGCCTGTCTGGCAGGCACGCAAAAAAAAAAAAAAAAAAAAAAAAAAAAAACATTATTCATAAGTTTCTTTGTTTCTTTTAATTTTCAGATTTACAGTGTCACTAGGAATGTATATTATACTTTTTGTCTTAAAAGTCATTCAAATATTGTACAATCAGTATTATAATAGCAATAGAAATTTAGAAAGACAAATATTACCCAGAGTTCTAATTTTTTTCTCTAACTAGTGATATCTATATCTATATCTATACATATCTATATATATCCAACTCAATATATATCTTGGTTTCATTTATTTGTTTTCAGCTTTTGGATTTTTTCCCATAACTGCCACCATGTTGAGGATTGAACCCAGGGCCTTGACACAGAGCTGCATTCAGCACTTTTACTTTTGAAACCGGATTTTGTGAAGTTGGCCCAGGCTGGTCTAGAATTGGCTAACCTCCATTTCACCTCCCAGAGTGCTGGGATGACAGGCATGTGCTACCATGCCTGGCTTGATTCCTTAGGGTTAGGTTATGTTATGTTACGTTATTTTGTACTAGGGATTGAACTCACAATCTAGCACTTGCCAGGAAGGTGCTGTGCCGCTGAGCTATATCCCTGGCTCCTTAGTTTTAAATAGGGGTACAGAGTTAGCTTTTTAATGCAGTGTTCATTTATTGCACCGCACATTCAAAGGAATCTCACCTTTTGTGATCCCCCCTTTCCCTCTTCTATAAATAGTCATTTTTATTAGCTTTTAATTTAGCCTTCCTGTTTTTTTGAAAATATAAGCAAATGGTCTATGGATATAGATATAGTATCACTTGTCCTTGAATACTAGTCCTGTTCTTTCATTTTTCTTCTCTTCTTTCCTTTCCTTTTCTTTCTTTCTCATTCCCTGTTCCCTTCCCTTTTCCCTTTTTATGCTGACGTGGAACCTTAAAATCTTAAACGTATTAGGCAGCTTCCACCATTATACTACACCTCAGCCCGTGATAGCCCTTTTTACTTAGTGTGCATGAATCTCACGTCATAGAACTAATCTGAGATTGATCATTGTTCCTTTTTTACAGTTTCATAGTCTTCCCCAGTTCTCATTGATTGGCTTTTAGGTGTCGCATTAGCTAACTTTGGGAAGGGAAAGGAAAACAATAATTACTTACCAAACTGTGTGTCCTTTTACTCTGTGAGGTGTGATCGCCTCTTGAACCCTCTTTTTTTGTTGTTGTTTTTTGGTACCCCAGATCGAACTGTGACCTCGTGCTTGCCAGGCAGGCGCTTGTGCCACTGAGCTAAATCCCTGGCCCTGAAACCCTCATTTTTAAAGAGGAGAAAATTGATGTTCAGTTAGATGTAAGAACATGACCAGTAGGAGATGGAGCCATAGCTCAGAATTTGGTTGTGGTGGTTTGTTGTCTGTCGGATGTGTCAGGAATGACGAGACCTGTTATTTCAACATTTCCGTGGTTATTAGACTTACCTGTTGAAGACTTTTAACATTTTAAGGACTTTTGGTTTTAATTTTTTGATTTTGTTTTGGAAGCACTTAAGAACATGATAGAAAATCTTTTATGTTTTTAAAAAATATTTTGAGTTATATTTTAAAATGCATGACATAAAATACTATATAACCAGTATTATAATAGCAATAAGGGTTTTAAAAGAAGTATAATTATATAATCAGTATTGTAACAATAATAAGAGTTTAAAAAGAAAAAATATCTAGAGTCTCTGTTCCTTAACTAATATCTTTATTCATAACTATATAGGTTTTAAAATTTGTTTTTATACAGTCCAAGTTTATTGAATATGTTTTCCTTCAGTTATAAATTGAAACTCATGCCTAGAGCATCCATTTAATGGTAAAATGGCTAATTTGCAGAATTATTTTTTCTGTGCCTTCAGTTACTTTTAATTTAATGAATCGTATGTTCCCTGTCTTCTTTGTTTTCTAAGTTGTGCAGTGGTACCTCAGTTCATGAACTTAATTATTTGTTTCTGGTCCAATTCAGTTTGCGACCAAAATCTTGGAAAAAATAAATTCTCAAACCTGCGTACCACTGTACATACAATGCTTTCCTGTTGAAATGTATTGCCCCAAATATAACAAAAACCGTTTTTCTTCTATTCCAGTTTGGGAATACCTGCTACTGCAATTCAGTTCTTCAAGCACTTTATTTTTGTCGTCCATTTCGGGAAAAGGTTCTAGCATACAAGAGTCAGCCTAGGAAAAAGGAGAACCTTCTTACGTGCTTAGCAGATCTCTTCCACAGCATAGCCACTCAGAAGAAAAAGGTCGGAGTAATACCTCCTAAGAAGTTCATCACAAGATTACGGAAGGAAAATGGTAATTCTTCTACTTCCTTATGCATTGCTTACACTCATAGAAAGGTTAAATATAACATGCTGTAACTCAAGCTTTTATTGAATATAATCTTTATAGCTGAGAATGTGTTAGCCATTGAGGAAGCAAAAGTGACATTGCTGTCTTCAAGGAGGTATACTAGTTTAGAGGCGGAGATGGTTTTGCAATTAATAATATGAAGATGTAATTAGTGTTTGATGTGGTATACAAAGGTAAAATTTTTATGTCAGGAAATAAATTATAATCTCTCTGTTTTGCCTGCTGGCTTTTCTATCTCAAGCATAGTTGTTGTTTTTTTCATAGGATTGCAATTTGTTTTTTGCATAATACTTTTATATGTTAACTCATTTAATCTTCTCAGTAATCTTAGATATAGAGCACATTAATTTTACTACTTAAACTGTAAGGGGTGGAAGGGCAACCAACACAGAAGCTTACAACTTGCCCCAAGTCGTACCCAGGGAGTGGAAAGAGACAGAATACTGAGATCTTTTGGTTTAGGATAGATATGTTTTAATTCTCTTCCCTTTTGAAAATATAGTTACTGGGCAAACCCCACGATTTCTTTGAATTAGTCTTTGCGTGAGAATGATTCCAGTAGAGTATTTATTTCAAGTCATCATCTCATAAGTTTTGTTTCCTTTTTCTCAACTTCAGAATAATTGAAAATCATTTTTGTTATTTGATGTTGCTAGCATTTGTAAATATCTTTTGAAGTATATTAGTAGATTTAGGGCTTTGGAATTTCTCTCCAAGGATCATAAGGGCGTACACAGAAATCAGAGATTTAATGTGTTATCCATTGCCTAGCTCTCCTGATTTTTTTATTTTATTTTATTTTTTTTTGGTACTGGGGATATTTTCCTTTTTTTTTTTTAAATCTGTAAAATATGTTACCCATTTCAGTATTTCCACTAACTTTCACTGTTTGATGGTTCTTCCTGAGTCAGTTGCCTTCCATACTTTGTTAAAACTTTGTTTTATTCCCAAAAGATATTAGCTCTGTATTGCTTTACTCACTGTTGCTGTACATTAATGATCATTTTGATATCTTTTGGAAAGAACCGATTTTAATCTCTATTCATTACTCAACTTTTATTTTTAAAAGTCTAACTCATGTTACCCAGTCATAGTGTAGGAGGACTGCTGCACTGTGTTCTTGCAAGTAGTGTAGCAGTACTAGCTCCACAGTTACGGGATCTTTGGATGGATACTAGCTGATTGGGGTGATTATTATAATCTGATATCCTGGTGTGTTTTAGGCACTGCCTAGGCACTGGGGAGAAGAAGAAAAGCCTTCAGAGACCTGATAGTGTAATGAGGAAGACACACAGTCAGCAGTTACGCAGTACA
This sequence comes from Dasyprocta punctata, assembly GCA_004363535.1. Lineage (NCBI taxonomy): Eukaryota > Metazoa > Chordata > Mammalia > Rodentia > Dasyproctidae > Dasyprocta > Dasyprocta punctata. Next base: position 8,679 of record RJWM01028444.1, read on the forward strand.
CAGTGTCATTGCTGGGAAGAAAAAGGAAGCCTGGGGATGGTGAGAAGCAGGGTGTGACCAGGGTTGAGTAGGCAGTTGGGGAAACTCTCTGAAAAGGTAACAGTAGAAGTTTGAACTGAAAAATATGCCATTCAAAGATCTGAGGTTAAACTGTTACAAGCAGAAAGAACAGAAAGTTCAGTTGCCCTGAGTGCTTGAAGGATGGCTGGAAAGTTAGCATGGTGAGATTCTAGTAAGGTGAAGAAATTAGAGAGAAAGGCAGGGTCCCAGAGCATGGGTTTCATTTTGAAAACCAAAGGGAGCACTTGGCTCTGAGCAGGTGGGTCACGCTGTGTCCTGATTTCCATCTGGGGAACTTCCCTCTGGAGGAATCAGTGGAAGCAAAGGTAGGGAGACCAGCCAGAGGCTATGCCAGTAAGAATCAAAGTCCTCTGTGCAGATGACTTCTTGTAAGCTCATTCTTACAATTTTGGAAAAAATGAAACAGATTGGTGGTCTCATTGTGTTAGCTAGAACTGTCAGTTGGACATTTTAGGATCATTTAAAGTGAGTTTGAGGTCTGCTGGCATCTGTACTGAGAAATATATATAGTTTGTTTTGGGCCAGATCTACCTTTTTTCATACCATTTTAGCTGTTTCAACCCCTATTGTTCATTCATTCATTCTTTCATTCATTCATTCAGAAAAGGTCTAGCACAGCTCAATTTGGCAAGTACTGTTGTAAGTGCTAGGGATACAGCAGTGATGAGATGGAAAGGGCCGGAGTGCTTAAGGAACCTGCACATACGGCGCAGTGCTTCAGGTCCTGTGGAGAGATGCAGCATCAAGTGTGTTCTTAGTCTTGTTCTCAGATGGCTCCTAGTAAATGTAAGTAAGTTCTTATATTTATTTCAGTCAGTTTTTTTCCTCAGACAAGTGCATAAAAGGTATTTTATGTAATGAAAGCTATAGAATAGCTGTTTCTGAAGAAAACATAGTTTATTTTTAAAGTGATTTAATACTCATTTTTTTTATTAATGTTGCAGCTATATCAGGACTATAATTTATAATTATACATTTATTTAATAATGAAATTGTCTGTCTCTCCTACTAGACTGTCAGTTCCATGACGGAGGGAACCCATTTGTTTTTGCTCACCATTGTATTCCCAGCACATAATCCAGTTCCTGGCACATAGTAGGTGCTTACTAAATATTTGTTGAATGAATGAATGAATGAATGAATTTGTTTATCAAATCAGTTTTCCCATTATGCTGTTGAGCAGATTAGAAAGCCAACCTTAAAAAAAGCCAGTATTTTAAAAATTATACCAAGCGTGGTGGTGCACACATGTAATCCTAGCACGGGGGAAGCCGAGGCAGGAGGATTGTGTGAGTTCAAGGCCTACCTAGCTTATATAATGAATTCAAGGCCAGCCTGAACTACACAGCAATACTATCTGAAAAAGAAAAGAGAAAAAATATATGATGTAGTTTGGAGGGATTGCTCTGAGGTATCCTATTCATGTTTTGATATTTATGTTTTTCTGATTGATATTTTTGAAACTGTAATACTTGCATTCAGGTAGTATAAGGTTCCAGCATATTCTTTCCAGAGATTGAAGTCTTTTGAACTATTTCTATGAATATGAAGACATTGTTTTCTGGTAAAAAAAAAAATACCTAAAAACAAAATGTTAAAAAAATCTTTGCACATTTTTTTGCTTAAGCAAAAAAAGGCCATCTGTTTTGAAAAATAGATACTTTTTTCTTAACAGTAAAATTAAAAATAAATTCTCTCAATGCTGAAACATTTTTCTTTTTTCAAATCCATTTATTATTTCAAAGAGGAAAAAAAGGAAAAAAAAATTTCAAAGCACATCAATCAGGGGACAACAATGGTACATACATTGCACACTGTCATCCCCAAATCATTCACCCAGAGCACAAAACATATGCATTCAGCCGGGCGTGGTGGCGCACACGTTTAATCCCAGCACTCGGGGGCTGAAGCAGGAGGATTGTTGTGAGTTTGAGACCAACCTGGGCTACAAAGTGAGTTCAAGGCCAGCCTGAACTGCGTAGTGAGACCCTGTCTGAAAAAATAGGGCTGAGGATTTAGCTCAGTGCCCTAAGCGCCTGCCTGACAAGCATGAGGTTGAGAGTTTGATCCCTGGTACCAAAAAAAAACCCCAAAAAACAAAACCACCTGCATTCAATTGTCTGTACAATATCAGCACAAATCTTTCTCTTCAGTGAACTAAGAGAAATCGGTAGTATAACACAAATCTTTCTCTTCTGTGAACTAAGAGAAATCAGTAGTGTAACTATCTTGACTATTTTTTGTATACATACATATATATGTATACTTATGTTGTTTCTTTCAGCTTCTCACACTAGTGAGACAATACGATGTTTACACCTGTGTCTTATTTATTTCACTAATGAGTATGGTCTCAAGTTGCATTCATTAACCCACAAAAGTCTCCAGTTTATCCTCTTTTATGACTGAGTAGTACTCCATTGTATAAAAATGCCACATCCTTTTTATCCATTCGTCTCTTGGTGGGCATTTAGGTTGTTTCCAAGATCTGGCTATTACATACTGTGCTACTATAAACATGGGTGCACATATATCACTGTGGTATGATGTTTTTAATTTTTGGAGGAAGATACTCAGAAGGGGAATAACTGGGTCGAATGGGACCTCTAGTCCTAGTTTTTTGAGGAATCTCCACACTGATTTCCACAGTGATTGCAGCAGTCTACACTCCCACCAACAGTGGGGAAGAGTTCCTTTTTCCCCACAGCCCCTCCAGCATCTGTTATTGCTTGATTTCTTGATCTTGGCCATTCTTTCTGCGGTGAGGTGGAATCTCAGTGTTCTTTTAATTTGCATCTCTCAAATGACCAGTGATGGTAAACATTTTTTCACATACTTATTTGCTGTTTGTATTTCTTCATCAGAGGAGTGTGTATTCATCTCAATCCAAGTCCCATTTTTGGATTGGGTTTTTGAATCTGGGAGGTCTGGTGTTTTGAGTTCTTTATATGTTCTCACTAGTAATCCTTTATCTGAGGGACAGCTGGCAAACATTTTCTCCCATGGTGTGCGTTGTTTCTTTACCCCGTTGGTAGTTTTTCTTGCTGTACAAAAGCTTTTCAATAGGGTGAGGTCCCAGTTGTTGATTCTTCATGATAGTTCCCGAGCAGTTGGGAGTTTGTTCGTAAAGTCTTTGCCTACACCAATGTCTTCAAGAGTTTTACCTACTCCATTTTCCAGCAAATTTGTTTCTATTTTAATGTTAAGATCTTTGATCTATTCTGATTTTAGCTTAGTACATGGTGTAAGATAGGGATTCATTTTTAATCTTTAGCATGTATAGAGCCATTTTTTTCTAGCACCATTTATTAGAGAGGCTGTTTCTTCAAGTCAATGTGTTTGGCACCATTGTCAAAGATAAGGTGGCTTAGTGTGGAGTTGTTTCTGTATCTTCTAATCTGTTCCATTGATCTTTGGGTCTGTTGTTTTTGCCAGTACCATACTGTTTTTATCACAGTAGCTTTACAGTATAATTTCAAGTCAGGAATTGTGATGTGCCCTGTCTTGTTTTTGTTGCTCAGGATTGCCTTTGCTGTTCTAGGTGTCTTCTGGTTCCTGATGAATTTTAGGGTTGTTTTCTCCAATTCTGTAAGATATGCTATTGGAATTTTGATTGAGAGTGTATTGAATCTGAGTAACAGTTTTGGAAGTATGGCCATTTTCACTGTATTGGTTTTTCCTACTCAAGAGCATGGGATATCTCTCCATTTTCTAATATTCTCTTCAATCTCCTTTTTCAGAGTACTGCAGTTTTCAATGTAGAGGTCTTTTACATCTTTTGTTAGATTGATTCCTAGGAATTTGATTTTTTTGGATGCTATTGTAAAAGGTGTTGTTTCCCTGAGTTCTCTCTCAGTGAGTTTGTTGTTCATGTACAGGAAGGCTATTGATTTTTGAGTGCTGACTTTGTATTCAGCCATGCTATGGAATTTGCTTATTAAATCTAGTAGTGTTTTGGTGGAGTTTTTGGGGTCTTCTATGGAGAGTATTATGTCATTTGCAAATAACGATAGTTTAACTTCTTCCTTTCCTATCTTTATTCCTTTTATTGCTTTCTTTTGTCTAATTGCTCCAGCTAAAGTTTCCAGGATCATGTTGAATAAGAATGGAGACAGTGGACATCTTGTCTTTTTCCTGACCTTAGAGAGAAAGCTTTCAGTTTTTTTCTGTTTAATATGATGTTGGCTGTTGGTTTCTCATAGATAACTTTCATCAGATTGAGAGAAAGGCCATGTATTCCAATGTTCTGTAGGGTTTTCATCATGAATGGGTGTTGGACTTTGTCAAAAGCTTTTTCTGCATCTATTGAGATAATCATACGATTTTTGTCCTTGGCTCTGTTAATATGGTGTATTATATTTATGGATTTACGTATGTTGAACCATCCCTGCATCCCTGGGATGAATCCCACTTGATCATGGTGTATAATCTTCTTGATGATTTGCTGCATTCTGTTTGCCAGTATCTTACAGGAGTTTTGCATCTGCATTCATTGGGGAAATCGGCCTGTGATTGTCTTTCTTGGTTGGGTCCTTCTCTGATTTTGTTCTCAAGGTAATGCTTGCTTCCAGGAATTAATTTGAGACTATTGCTTCCCTTTCAATTTCATTAAACAGTTTGTTAAGTAGTGGTATTAGGTCTTCTTTAAACTTCTTGTAGAATTCAGCAGTGAATCCGTCAGGGCCTGGGCTTTTCTTTGTTGATAGGTTTTAAATTACATCTTCGATTCCATGTACTGACATTGGGTTATTCAGAATTTTTGTATCTTGATCCAGCTTTGGTAATTCATACATATCTAGGAATCTGTCCATTTTTTTCTGCATTTTCCAGCTTATTAGAATACGTTTTCAAAGTAGGTATAGGTGATCTTCAGAATTTCTGCAGGGCCTGTTGCGATTTTCCCCCTTTTCATTCCTAATTGTGTGTATTTGAGTCTTCCCTTTCTTCTTCTTCTTCTTTTTTTTTTTTTTTTTTAATGAGGTTGGCTAAGGGTTTGTCAGTTTTATTTAGTCTTTCAAAGAACCAACTTAGATTTATTGATTTTTTTGTATTTTTTTTTAGTCTCCAGTGCATTAATTGCTGCTCTGTTCTTTATAATTTTTCCCCTCCTGTGAGCTTTTGACTCAGTCTCCTCTTTTTCTAGAAGTTTGAGGTTCACCATTAAGTTGGTTATATGCCTTGCTGTGTTTTACTGATATAGATAGTTACTGCTATAAATTTTCCTCTTAAGACTGCTTTCATTGTGTCCCGTAAGTACTGGCGTGTTGTATTGTTGTTATCATTCAACTGTAAAGTTGTCTAATTTTTTCTTTAATTTCTCTGTGACCCATTGGTTGTTCAGTAGGGTGCTATTTAATTTCCATGTTATGAAGTTCTTGTGGTTTCTGTAGCCATGGATTTCCAATTTCATTGCACTGTGGTCTGATAGTATGCATGGAATAATTTGAATTCCTTAAGCGTGTTCTGTGGGCCAATATGTGGTCTTTTTTTTTTTTAATTTTATTTTAAAGAGAATGAAACAAAACAAAACAAAACAAAACAATAGAAGAAAGTAGATCAGGACAAAACAATGCAAACAACACAGAATTTCAAAACAAGAGAACAGGAAATCAACAGTGGCTACCATAATGTCTCTTGTTTTCTTTGAAACAGTTGTCCATATCTTCACACACAGTGAATTAAAAAAAAAACACAGTAGTATAAAACTGATAAAAACGAAAGAATGAAAGCATTACAGGCCTTCAAAACCTGACAATAGGAAAATCAACAATGGCTACTGTCGTGTGTCTTGTTCTCTTCAAAATAGCTGTCCACACTTTCACACATATTGAAATCAAATAATACAGAAAAGGCTAAGAACAATCAAAACAAAGGATAAAAGCATTATTGGACTTCACAACAAGATGATAGGAAATCAGCAATGGCTACCATAATGTCTCGTTTTCTTCAAAGCAGCTCTTCATACCATCACTTGTAATAAAATCAGTTCCTGTATACTCTTTAGGAGAAGTTCTAGGCATGTATAAGCCTATGCATGTACATCTGTCCTCTCTGTATTAGAGGGAAATACGAAACATAACAAATTGTAAGAAAAGCAAGAAACAAAATAGACTAATAAATAACAATAACAAAGAGCCCAAAACAATAACAATACAGGCTTGCAAAACAAGGTGGGAAGAACATAACTAAGGTTGTTATTCTGCATAGTTATCTTCAAAAGAATTATTCAGATTACCAGATATAGATTTACAAAATTCATCTACTCCTATGAATGTTAGCTGTTTTATTCCAAGAACTAATTAGTAACACAATCCTCTTAGCTATCTTAAGTGTATATATACAAATTTATATCTTTTCTCTTTTCCTTCTTTTCTCCTTTTGCCTATCTGATTTATTTTTTCCCCTTTGGGCAGTTTGTTACCCTTCAACAATATTTACTGAAGATTTTGTATCTTATTTACTCTTTCAGTTTCTTACACTATGGAGACAATGCGGTACTTACAAATGTGAGTTTGATTTATTTCACTTATGAGTGTGGTCTCAAGTCACATCCATTTACCTATAAAAGCCTCAATGTGATCCTTCTTTATAGCTGAGTAGTACTCCGTTGTATAAAAGTACCACATCTGTTTTATTCATTCCTTGGTTGATAGATATTTAGGTTGTTTCCAAGATTTGGCTATTACAAATCATGCTGCTATAAACATGGGTGCACATTCTGGCCATTCAAGAGATGCAAATGAAAGTAACACTGAGATTCCACCTTACCCCAGAAAGAATGGCTGGTGTTATGAGGTCAACCAATAACAAATGCTGGAGGGGCTGTGGGCAAAAAGGAACCCTTCTCCACTGTTGGAGAATGCAGGCTGGCGCAACCACTGTGGAATTCAGTGTGGAGATTCCTCAAAAAGCTAGGGTTGGAGGTCCCGTTTGACCCAGCTATTCCCCTTCTGAATATCTTCCCGAAAGAACTAAAAACATCTTACCATAGTGATATATGTGCACCTATGTTCATAGCTGCCCAGTTCATAGTAGCTAGATCTTGGAAACAACCTAAATGCCCCTCGACTGAGGAATGGATAAAAAAGATGTAGTATTTCTACATAATGGAATACTACTCAGCTATAAGGAACAATAAACTAGACATTTTCACTCTTAAATGGATGAGTACTGAAAATATACTTCTCAGTGAACTAAATAAGTCACACATACATGACTATTGCATTGTTGCACTGGTGTGATGAACTGAAACAAAATCTATGTATATAAAAAATTAGTTGGGACAGTTAGAGAAAACATTTTGAGTGAAATGTAGTTTTCTCAGGGTCGTCTTCAGATTTTATTTTTAATGTGAAATTTTTATTTGAAAACAATAGAGCAGTCATAACAAAAAGGATAGTCATATAACAGTTTTCTCTTGATTCATTGAGGCAAAAGTTTTGTGTTAATAATTTGTTGGATAATGTTTCATGTCTATATTTTTTATCCTAAATTTCTGGGAATATAGTAATATGCGAAGTGCTGATGATTGCTTTGGTCTTATTGGCTGGGATTGTAAAATTGTTTTGATTTCTTACTTTCCTTTTGTTTAAAATAAAAATAAAATAAAACAAAACAAAATAAAACAAAAAAAAACTCCACAGTGTCTCCAGCAATGGTTATTGGTGTTTTTCTTGATCCTGGCCATTCGTTCTGGAGTGAGATACAATCTCAGTGTTGTTTTAATTTGTATTTCTCTAATGACCAATGATGCTGAACATTTTTTCATGTGTTTATTTGCCATTTGTATTTCTTCATCTGAGAAGTGTGTATTCATCTCAGATGCTCATTTTTGGACTGGGTCTTTGAGTTTCAGTGGTCTGATTTTCTTTGATTCTTTATATGTTCTAGATAGAAGTGCTTTGTCTCAGGGACAGTTGACTAAGATTTTTTCCCAATCTGTGGGTTTTCTTTTCACTCTGTTGGAGATTTCCTTTGACATGTAAAAACTTTTTAATAAGATGAGATCCCAGTTATTGATTCTGGGAAGCATTTCCCATGCAGGTTGATTTTTGTTCATGAATTCTCTGCCTACCCCATATCTTCAGGTTTTCTACCTACTTTGTCTTCCAGCAGATTTAGTGTTTCTGTTTTAATATTTAGATCTTTGATTCGTTTTGACTTTAGTGCATGATGATAGGCATGGGTCTAGTTTTAGTTTTCAGCATATGGAAAGCCAGTTATCCAGCACCACGTATTAAAGAGGCTATCTTTCTTCCACTGAACATGTTTGGCCCCTTTGTGAAAGATGAGGTGACTGAGTGTGTTTGTAGTTGTGGTTGTATCTTCAAATCTATTCCATTGATCTTCAGGTCTGTTTTTATTCCAGTACCATGCTGATTTTATCATAGTAGCGTTACAGTATAACTTTAAGTCAGGGATTGTGATGCCTCCTGCCTTGGCTTTGTTGCCCAGAACTGCCTTTGCTATTCTAGGTCTCTTCTGGATCCAGATGAATTTTAGGAATGATTTCTCTAGATCTGTGAGGTATGCGAATGGTATTTTCATTGGAATTGTGTTAAATCTGTGTAACAATTTTGGGAGAATGGCCATTTTCAAAATATTTATTCTTCCTATCCATGAACAAGGAATGTCTTTCCATTTTCTGAGATCCTCTTCGATTTCTTTTTTCAGGGTATTGAAATTTTCACTGAATAGATCTTTTGCTTCCTTTTTAAGATTGATTGCTAAGTATTTCATTTTTTTGGATGCTATTGTGAAGGGTGTGGCTTCTCTTATTTCTCTCTGTGGGTTTGTTTGTGTACAGGAGTGCTATTGATTTTTGAGTGTTCACTTTGTAGTCAGCTACATTACTGAATTTGGTTATTATATCTAGAAGTCTTCCAATGGATTTTTGGGGGTCTTTTATGTAGAGTATCATGTCACCTGCAAATAATGATAATTTAACTTCTTCTTTTCCTATCCTTGTTCCTTTTATTTCTCTTTCTTGTCTAATTGCTCTGGCTAATATTTCCAGCACTATGTTGAATAGGAGTGGTGATAATGGGTATCCTTGTCTTGTTCCTGATTTTAGAGTAAAAGCTTCCAGTTTTTGACCATTTAATATGTTGCTGCCCCTTGGTTTGTCATAGATGACTTTCATCAGATTGTGGTAAAGACCATCTATTCCGATTTTCCCTAGGGTTCTTATCATGAATGAGTGTTGGACTTTATCAAAAGCTTTTTCTGCACTTATTGAAATGATCCTGTGATTCTTATCTTTGGCTCTATTGATATGGCATATTATGTTTATTGATTTGCGTATTGAACCGTCCCTGCATTCCTGGGATGAATCCCACTTGGTCGTGGTGTATAATCTTCTTGATGACTTGCCGCATTCTGTTTGCCAGTATTTTATTGAGGATTTTTGTATCTGTGTTCATTAGGGAGATTAGCCTGTAGTTCTCTTTTTTGGTTGGGTCTTTCTCTGGTTTTGGTAGGAGGGTAATACTTGCTTCCAAGAATGAGTTAGGGAGAATTGCTTCCATTTCAATTTCATTAAAGAGTTTGAGGAGTGTTGACATTAAGTCTTCCTTGGATTTCTTGTAGAATTCAGCTGTGAATCCATCAGGACCTGGGCTTTTCTTTGTTGGTAAGGTTTTAATTACATTTTCAATTTCATTAATTGAAATTGGGTTATTCAGTAATTTTACATCTTCTTGATCCAGCTTTGGTAATTCATGTGTTTCTAGTAGGAATCTGTTCATTTCTTCTGTGTTATCAAACCTATGAGAGTAAACGTTTTCGATGTAGGTATTGATGATCTTCTGTATTTCCTCAGGCTCTGTAGCAATTTTGCCCTTTTCCTTCCTTATTGCATGAATTTGAGTTTTTTCTTTCCTTTTTAAAATTAGGTTGGCTGGGGGTTTATCAATTTTATTTATTCTTTCAAAGAACCAACTCTGAATCATCAATTCTTTGCATTGTTTTCTGAGTCTCTATTGTGTTAATTTCTCCTCTTATCTTTATAATTTCCTCCCTTCTTTTGGCTTTGGGCTTGACTTGTTCTTCTTTTTCTAGATGTCTGAGGTGTAGCATCAGGTTGTTTATTTGTGTTTGTTCTGTTCTTCTGAGGTGGGAATTCACTGCAATAAATATTCCTCTGAGAACTGCTTTCATTGCATCCCCCAGGTTCTGGTAAGTTGTATTCATATTTTCATTTGCTTGTAGATATTGTTTAATTTCTTTTTCAATTTCCTTTGTGACCCATTGATTGTTCAGGAGTGTATTATTTAATTTCCATGTGTTTATGGAGTTTTTGCAGTTTCTTTTGTCATTGATTTCTAGTTTCATGGTACTAGGATCAGATAATATGCATGGAATAATTTCAATTCTTTTGCATTTATTTAAGCATGTTCTATGGGCTAGTATATGGTCTGGTTTAGAGAATGTACCATGTGCAGCTATGAAGAATGTATATTCTGAAGTTGTTGGGTGGAACACTGTACAGGTCTGCTGAGTCCATTTGTTCACAAGTTTGATTCAGTTCTGCTATTTTGTTGCTGATTTTCTGTCTAGTTGATCTGTTTCTTTGTGTCAATGGAGTGTTACGATCTCCTATTATAATTGTGTTATTGCTTATTTGATTTTTTGTTTCTATTAATATTTGTTTTATATAGCTGGGTGTTCTCATGTTTGGTGCATATGTATTTAAGATTTTTATTTCTTCCTCATGAAGTTTTCCCCTCACTAGTGTGTAGTAACCTTCTTTATCTCTTTTGATCATTCTTGGTTTGAAGTTCACATTGTCTACAAGCAGAATAGCTACCCCTGCTTTTTTGGGTTCCTGTTGCATGGAGTATTGTTTTCCATCCTTTGACTTACAGTCTGTGAATTTCCTTTTGGGTTAGATGGATTTCTTGTATACAGCATATGGTTGGATGCTGTTTCTTAATCCATTCTGCCAGTCTGTTTCTTTTAATTGGTGAATTGAGGCCATTTACATTTATAGTTATAACTGATAAGTATTGGCTTATTTTTGTCATGTTATCTTTCTGCTGTTGTTTCTTTACCTTTCTCCTCTGCTTAATTGTTTGCTTTGCCTAGTGGTTTTTTCCTGTTGGTGTTCCTGAAGTCATAGTTATTTTTATGCCTATCTGGAATATATTTCAGTATTCTTTGCAAGGTTGCTTTGGTGGTCGTGAAGATCTTCAGCTGGTCTTTGTCATGGAAGTATCCTATTTCTCCATCAATTTCAAAGGACAGTTTTGCAGGGTACATCAGTCCAGGTTGGAAGTCATTTTCCTTTAGGATTTGAAATACCTCACTCCATGCTCTTCTTGATTTCATTGTTTGTGTTGAGAAGTGTGCTGTGATTCTGATGGGCTTTCCCCTATAAGTGATCTGTCTCTTTTCTCTAGCAGCTTTTAGTATTGTGTTCTTATGTTGAATTTCTGGGATGTTGATTATTATATGTCTGGGTATAGATGTATTTTGATTTTGGCTAATTGGAGTTCTGCAAGCTTCACTTGTCTGTATGTCAGTTTCCTTTCCGGTGTTTGGGAAATATTCGGCTATCGTTTCTATAAATTGTCTTTTGATATTTAAGGTGCGTTGTCACCTTTTTCATTTATGCCTATCAATCTTCTATTGTTTTTCCTTGCATCATCTTGCAACTGTTGAATTGTTACTTCCTGATTCCTTGTTAATTTTAAAGATCTTTCCTGTTCACTAGTTGCAGTCTTGTCTTTGAGGTCTTAAAGTCTATCTTCACTTTCATTGAGGCGATTTTGCCAGCTTTTGATGGAGATTTTGGTTTCCTGGATATCTCTTGCATCTGTTTCATGCATTCTGTGACTTTCTTATATTGTTCATTCAAGGTTTCTGTCTTTTTGCAGTGCTCCTCAATTTTTTTTAACATTGTCTTCTTTAGATGTGTTCAGCGTTTCTTTTATTATGTTTATCATTTTCTTCTTTTACCTGGGAGATTATTTCTGATCTGAGTTCCTTTACAGCTTCATGGACTTGTTTCTTTCCTTCAGTTGCTAGCATTTCATAAGTTTCAGGTGTATGGCTTATACTTCCTTCTATGTCCGTATCCTCTAGGCTTGTTTGGGGTGGGCTGGAGATTTGAGATTGCATTTTGCTCTTGTGTTTGTCATTTTCCTGTATTCCCCTGGAGAAGCTGAATGCAAGGTTTCAGTTGCTTCCTGGGTTGAGGATATCTGTCTCTACTGCAGGGAGTTTCCCCAGTTGAGTGGGGGTTGTTGGTCAGGCCTTACCAGATCACTAGTGGCACTCGAAGGCTCCTCAAATGTTGGGAGTATGCTGAGTGGGACTTCAGCACACTCACATGGTCCTCCAAAGCTTCCCAGCTATTTGAGGTTGCTGGGCAGGACTCTGCCAAGTTCTGAGTGGCATACCAAGACTGAACAGTTAGATGGAGTACACTGTGCAGGCCTTCACCTCAGGCACGTGGTGCCCCAAAGCTCCCCAGCTGCTTGGTGTTTCTTGGTGTGACCCTACCAGGTTGCAAGCGAGGTGCTGAGCTTGCATGGCTGGGTGGGGCTTGCTGTGCAGGCCTTCGGATCCCACCACTAAGCACAGGTGGTTCCCTGGCTACTCAGGGTCACTGAATGAAGCCCAATGAGGCCCCAAAAGACCTACCCAAAGGTCCCAGGCTGATTGGGCACGCTGGGTGGGTCCCTACCAGGTTCCGAGAGGGGTGCCAAACTTGCACAGCTGGATGGAGTTCACTGTGCAGGGCTTTGGCTCGCACCACTGAGCACGGGCAGTTCCCTGGTCACTCGGGGTCACTGAGCAGGGCCCAACCAGGCCCCAAAGAATCTACCCGAAGGTCCCCAGCTGATTGGGCATGCTGGGCGGGTTCCTACCAGGTTCCGAGAGGGATGCCAAACTTGCACAGCTGGATGGAGTTCACTGTACAGGGCTTCGGCTTGCGTCACTGAGCATGGGAAGTTCCCCAGCCACTTGGGACCACTGGGTGGGGCCCAGCCAGGCCTCTAGGGACCTACCCGAAGGTCCCCGGCTGATATGGCATGCTGGGCAAGTCCCTACCAGGTTCCGAGAGGGGTGTCGAGCTTGCATGACTGGATGGAATTTGCTGTGCAGGACTTCAGCTTGCACCACGTATGTGGTCTATTTTGCAAAAGGTCCCATGTGCAGCTGGCATGAATGTGTATTCTGATGTCATGGGGTGGACAAAAGTTTCATTCAGAAACACCTGCCTGACAAGCATGAGGTCATGAGTTCAATCCTCGGTACCAAAAAAAAAAGTTTTGTTCAGTTGTGATATTTCATTATTAATTTTTTGTCCAGTTGATCTGTCTTTTTGTGACAAGGAGGTATTGTGGTCTCTCAATACAATTGTATTAGGGCTTATTTGATTTTCCATGTCCATTAGTAAATTGTTTTATATAGTTGGGTGCACTAGTATTTGTTGCATATGTATTTATGATTGCTATCTCTTCCTCTTGGATTGTTCCCTTACGAGGAGGATGTAGTAACCTTCTTTATGTCTCTTAATCAGTCTTGGCCTCAAATTCACTTTGTCTGCAAATAGAATAGGTACTCCAGTTTTTTTTTTTTTTCTGAGTTCCTGTCGCATGCAGTATTGTTTTCCATCCTTTGACTTTTAGTCTATAAATTTCTTTTTAATGAAATGTGTTTCTTGTATGCAGCATATTGTTGGATCTTGCTTCTTGATCCATTCTGGCAGTCTGTGTCTTTTGATTGGTGAATTGAGACTATTGACACTGTTAACATTGATGATTATAACTGATATGTATCAACTTATCCTTGCCATGTTATCTTCCTGTTGTTGGCTCCACCCCACTTTTTTCCTCTTCTCTAATTTTTTGCCTTGCCTGGTAGATTCCTTCTGTTGGCGTTCATGGAGCTGTAGTCCTTATTATCTCTTTCTAGAATGTCCTTCAGAACATTTTGGAGTGCTGGTTTGGTGGTCGTAAATTTCCTCAGATGTTCTTTGTTGTGGAAGTATCTTATTTCTCCATCAGTTTTGAAAGATAGTTTTGTGGGGTACATCAGTCTGGGTTGAAAATTGTTTTCCTTTAGAACTTGGAGTGCTTCACTTTAAGCTCCCCTTGACTTGAGAGTTGGTGCTGATAAGTCAGCTGTGATTCTAATGGACTTTCCTTTATAAGTGATGTGTTTCTTTTCCCTAACAACTTTTAAGATTCTATTCTTGTGTTGAATTTCAGGAATCTTGGTTATGATATGCCTGGCTGTAGATTTTTTTTTTTGATCGTGGCTAATTGGAGTGCTATATACCTGTCTTATCTGTGTGTCAAATTCTTTTTCTGTACCAGGAAAATTTTCTGTCATGATGTCTTGAACTTTTTTTTAATGTTATTTTTAATGTCTCCTGCTTTTTCATTGACTCCAATTAGTCTTCAGTTATTCTTCTTTGTCTCATCTAGCAGCTGCTGGATTGATTTCTCATGGTCCCTTGCTATTTTTGAGAAATCTTTCTCTTCCTTGTCGCTAACTGTAAGCCTGTCTTCACTATCTGAGATCCTGTCCTCAAATTGGCCTAATCTGCTTTGAATACTTTCAGTGGAGTTTTTATTCTCCTGCATATCTGCTCAAATCTGCTACGTGAGGTCCGTTTGTTTCCTATGCTGAGCTTCCATGGTTTTCTTAAACCGGTCTATTTTTTTGTCTGTGTCTGCTCTAACGTCGCTAAGCATGGTGTATATTTTGGTAATCTCTGTAGTTACCTGAGAGATTATTTCTGATTTCATTTTTCCAGGGCCTCATTCAATTGCTTTGTTGTTTCCACTTCAGGGAGTCCTGGTGGCGAACTTTCAGACTGTCCCACCTCATTGCCCCCTGGATTTGCCTTTGGTGAACTTGATGTCTGGGGTTGCATTTTGATAAAATGTCTTCTCATTTGATTTTCTCTCTTTTTTAGTTTAATTCCTGGGGGTGATGCTTATAAGTTACCTATGGTGGGTTGCCTTGGTATTATTTAGGACCCTTATATGATGATTACTTCTCCGAGATATCTTCCAGGTGAAGCTGGTTTTTGGGTTTGAGTCTATTGGAAGATCTTACCTCTTCAGTTTGTTGGAGATGAGAAGTTGTTGCTTGTTTGGCCCAGTCCCTGGTTCTTTGGCACTGTGTCACCGTATTTTCTATGACCCTTGGTTAATCTGTCATGAAATACCAGGACCAACAGCTGAGTAGAACAGTTATGTCAATTTTGGCTATGGTGGTACCAATAGCATCCAACATAGCTTAGAAAACAGCAAACTGAGCTCATCCTTAATTTGCAGCTTTTAACCATATGAACTAGATTTGTGGTTATATTAGAAAATGTAAAACAAATCAGAAAACTATGTGCATTACAGAAATCAATTTTGCCCTCAGGGGTTAGAATTTAAAATCATTTAAGGAGAAAATAGAGAAGTGGAAGAAGAGAAAGAGATTAAAAGTAAGATTGAAGGAGGAAGGATCATGCCAACTTTGGGAAAACTGGTGCAGAAGACTGAGGGAAAAGAGAGATGGAAGAGATAAAAGGAAGAACAGAACAGAGCCACACCAGAAAGAGTCTAGGAACCATGTTCACACTCATACAAAAACTAGATCAAACAATGAAAGAAAAAGAGGGAAAAAAAGGTAAGAAAAGAAAGGAACAAAAAATGTCCACTTCCAGGATTTTCTCTGGTTTCAGTAATAGACCACGTGCAGAGACAGAGTCCTGATCTGTGTGGGTCTCTCCCAGCAAGGCAGCAATTGCTTTCTTGTGGGGTAGTGGATAATCTCAGCAGGCCTGCCTGGAGACCAAACTCATTGGGCTTGCCACCCATCCAAGCAATTTTTGCAGCTCTGCACCCAGCTGGGAATGGCTAGATGGAGCTAGGAGTAGTCCTGGTGTCTGGGCTTATCCAGCCTGTCTCCAAGATGGCTCCAGGCTAACTGCTGTCTCCGGGGAACGACTGAGTTCTCTGCATTCATCCTCCTGCCAGTGGAGCCCCTCACCTCTGCTGCTCCCCTCCACTACCACGTCTCTCTGTAGAGGCCTCTGGGGTTGCAAGCCTCACTCTGGCTCCGCAGGTCTGAACTGCTCCTTTCGTGTAGTGAGTGCCTCTCAGGGAGAAGGCACTGCCAGCTACTTCCTTCTTTGTAGGAGTTTCTCTCTTTTCTCTCTCTGTGGGCTTCAGTTCACACTTCAGATTCTTCCTGGGTCCAGTGGACGCATTTTCTTCCTTCTTGTCTTCATGATGCTCTATTCCAGTGTCTGAATGGTGACTCTCACAGAGGCTGTTGTCTCTGCTGCTTACTGCTCCGCCATCTTGATCTTCTTCCTGTGAAACAGGTTTTTTTGGGTACCAGGGATTGAACTCAGGACCTGACGCTCACCATGAAGGCGCTTGTGCTACTGAGCTGTATCCCCATACCTCTGAAATAATTTTCTTAACAGAGAAAAGTTAGACTGTTTGAGTTTGTGACCTTGAGCTGACATGTTGCTTAGCCACTGTAGTGAATTATTCATCTCTACTTCTACTTGGGGCCTCAGAAATGCTTATAAAATCTTTTGTCCTGTTTAGCTTCTTCTGTGACTTTTCCAACTCTTCCCCACTATTCTTAACCCCCCTAATTAATTGTAGCATAGTAACCTTCCAGCCCTTACGTTAGCAAAAGGTAAGGACATTTGGTTTCTGGGCCAGGGGTTTAGCTCAGCGGCACAAGTGCCTGCCTGGCAAGTGTGAGGACATGAGTTCAATCCCTGGTACCAAAAATAAAGGTATAAAGACATTCGGTTTTCAAGGGCATCAATTGCACCTAAGAGAGCTACCTAGAAATAGAAGTGTCAGGTTAGTGTAGGTGTC
>RJWM01028445.1:0-25622 GCA_004363535.1 Dasyprocta punctata
GTAACTAGAATTCTAGTATCATAAGATTTCTTAAAATATTCTTCAAAATACTATTGTCAAGGGTAGATATGTTTAAATATTTTAAATGTGAACTAATTTCTTGAAACAATGTAAATGTTAACATATACATGCAGAGAAAATTCAAAGATTACATTACAAATGGATTATACAGAGAAAAGTAAACCCGTGACCCAACCCAATTTCCAACCATTTTCTTCTTAATGAGCACTGAAAGGAAAAGTTATGCACAAGCTACCTGGAACAAGAGTCTGTACTTTTCTCTTGCTTCTTAGTGAATGTGTTTGTTTATTGCCTTTTTCAGTAATAACCAAAGATAAAAACATCAAATAATTGACAAATGAAGTTAGAAAGGAATCAAAAGATTATGTGCCTTATTATAGAACTGGAATGAATACAGTACTTTACGAAAGGTTATACTACCCAAGGAATGTTGTCCAAAGAAAATAAATGTTTATGAGACACTTGTATCTGCTTTTGAGCCATATAAATTGTATCAATAATCGGTTGTTGTGAAATAAACAATTCCTAGACTTTGTACCTTTAGAAAAGATCAATGAACTTATCATAATTCTCTGGGTCAGCCTAGGCTAACCCAATATAGTCTAAATGCAATGCAACATCCTGAACTGGATCCTGAAATTGAAACTCTTCACTCAAAAGGCTCAAATGAGTATGCTTAAATCAAAAATCTAAAATGCTCCTTTCTTCTCGGAATAGTGGGAAAACTAATAGAAGTCAGATAGTCTGTAGTTTAGTTACTAGTATTATAAAAATGTTAATTTATCATTTTCATACTATGGTTACCATAACATACTATGGTTATGTAAGATATTAGCAATAGGGGAAGCTGAATGAAAGATGTAAGGAAATGCTCTGTGCTGTCTTTGCATTCCTCTAAGCTAATGTTACTTCAAATGTTTGAAAGTTTTAAAACATTAAATATACTCAATAAATGTGTGTGCACATACACATGTATAAAAATTCATGTCTGTATAAGCTAGCTGGATATTTGAGTAGAAGCTGAATATTCACGTATAAGCCAAATATTCATGTATGTAAGACTGAGTAGAACTAGAGGCAACTGCAGACCCCAGGACAGCTGTATTACTAACATATCAGTTTTGGAGTAGAAAATCACCAACCAAAGTGGAACAATACAAGGAGCATATCATGCCGCTGCATTAGAAAGGGAGAAAATGTGGGTTGGGATCTAGTTATTTATCAGAAAAGCACAGAATTAAAACAACTGGAAGAATATGAAAAGTCAGGCATGGTGATCACACACACATGAAATCCCAGTACTCTGAGAGCCTGAAGCAGGAAGATAGAAAGTTTAAGCCCCACCTGGGAAACTTGGCAAGGAGACACTTCTGGCAGTCTGTCAGAGCTTATGATCACCTTCTTGGAATATGCATTAAATATGTAAAATGAAATGCATTAAATTACAGTGAAAACTGTTTTTATTTCAATATAGCTATTCAAATATTTTTAATGTGATAAGCAATACATGTACTCCGTTGCAAAATATTCACCTTGCAAGAACTGGTTGCAAGGTGAATCATCACCACAATGAAGACCATGATTTTAGATATCTGCAACTTTTAAGAAGTTAATATTTTCATATATTTTGTGGCAAGAGCTTTTTGAGTAACTTTTGTTGGATCTTAAAGGACAAATCTTGGATGACAAATAATGACTGAATAGATTGTGGGCACACTCAGGACAATGATTTACCTCTCTGGAGGTATATAATTACTTATATTTTACAGGGAGGTAAAACTTAGAATACAGAAAATATCCCAAATATTGGAAACCAAGGAGGCTTAACTTACCTCCTGCCTTGCAGAAAAAGACATTATATTACAAAAGGTGAGAATCCAGTGAACTTTCTCTTCGATTCCCAAGGAGAATTTGCCCACATTAGGGAAATTTGGTTTCTATTCTTCTTTCAGGAGGGGAAGGCACAATGTGTGTAACCCTAAGACTCACAATTTGGGAATTCTTTTCCTGTGGTACAAGAAATCCCTTTTGTGTATACAAAGAGTTTATAGCACTTAGCACTTTACCAAAGAAGGAGGAAAATCTGGACCATAAGAACCAATGTAGTGATTGTCCTGAGAAAGTAATAATAGCAAATCTGTATTATTGCAGAAATCCCAAATTTACATTCAAAATAATATAAATAATCTTTGTAGAGAGTGACTGAAGCTGGAGAACAATCACACATACAGGACTAAAGCAAGGCCATCCCTGAGAACATGAAAAGCCCAAGGCAAGACGTATAAACAAGCTGTTGCAGCTCTGAGAGCACAAGGTGCTCAGGCAAGCCCAGCAGACAAGTTCCTAGGCAGAAGGGTTGAAATTGACATCAACCTTCTGAGTGTACAAATAAAGGAGCTATGATCATTGAGCAGTTCCTTTCCTCCCATCCAAAGAGAGGGTTCCACCTGATCCCAGCTTTCTATGTCTTTTCTATATCTTCACCTTCTCACCACCCTTCACGGTCCTCACCCCATGAGGTTCAAGAGCTGTGTGAGTCATGGAAGAATGGTGCCTGAACAGGGACCCAAACCATGAGGAAATTCATCAGTTAGCAGGTGAGGATACCTCCAGTGTGTGTACAAAAGGGAGGGAGATGTATCAATATCCTCAGTATTGAATGCCTCAATATCAATATTGGGCCCAAAAGTGTATTGATATCCTCAATGTTGATCCCATTACTGTCATCAATACTGAGCCCACATCAGGTGTAAAACATGGGACAAACAGGTTCTCAAGAACCACAAATGTATATAGATACGCTTGTTGTATTCTTGATTGCTGCATTTAAATTTCTGTTGTGGACCTGGATCAGGAAGTGTCCCAGTGATTGTACACCTGTTAAGACTGCACAGCTTGATAAGTTTCTTTTGCTTGTTTGTTTGTTTCCAGAAGTAAGAACTATAAATTTACATACTTGGGAAGAGGTGGGAAAGCAACTTAGAGCAAGGCTAGGGAGAAAGCAAACCAGCATAAATCTATCTGGACCTCTATAGAGTTTTAAAGGGTTATTTAATAAGGGGAAACTGCTGCTTTATCCTCCTCTTACCACTTCTCATGGGTTCCCAGGCAAAGGAAGGAACCAAAGAGCTCCATTAAGCATGGATCTTGGCCCAGACAAGGAAGTCGGGAGGAACAATGTTGCTTGTCTCAGCTGTGGAGGTGAAACGTTATGGTGCCAATGCAATATAATGTTGATAGACTTAATACTGTTTCTTAAGGATGGTTAAACCTGTGTTGTAATGTTCAAGTTGTGAAATGATAAGAATAAGCATGTCTTTGTGTCTGGAAACCTGTTTTAAAAAATGTGTCTGGTTGACAAGTTGATAAGGGATAGATTGGAATGGTTGTTACACTGTGTCAACTTGAGAAGTTTAGAAGCTTGGCTGAGTAACTTGGCAGCAGGCCAGGGTTCTCACTTTGTAAACATCCTTATCCTGTGCAGGAGGAGGGCACAGAGATGGTGTACATACTGTGCCCACCCTAGAGAGGTAACCTGTTTACAATTTAGGGGGGAAAAAGAGGCTTACTCTTCACCCCCGCCCCCTCTTTGGTCTTGCTGCATTTACTGTCTTCCACTGCCATGAATTGTTTCTCCCTCAGATGCCATTCAGCAGGCTTCTGTTTCCCATGTAACTTTCCATCAAAATGCCTTACACATTTAACCTGGGAACACACTTGACAAATTGTTATGTAGTGTTCCTTGTGTGTGACACATTTTCCCTCACCCTCTATGGGGGTTAATCCCTGAGGATTACACCCCAATCATCTCTGGCAAATGGATGTCACTCACATTCCTGAGTTTGGCTCTCTACAATGGGTCCATGTTTCAGTAGACACTTCCTTAGGATTTATTTTTGATTCTGCCCACATTGGCAAAGCAGCTAAACATGTCATTCATTGCTCATTGTTTGGATCTGTTTAGTACCCTTAGCTGCCCATGGGCACTTCAGACTGACAGTGGTTCAGGATACACAAGTGCCGACTTCCAAATGTTTTGTAAAACTTTTCATATTTCCCTTACCACAGGAATTCCTTATAATCCTCAAGGTCTAAAAATTGTTAAACATGCTTACCATATACTCAAATTCAACTACAAAAAAAAAAGGGGAAATCCTTCCCTACAAAAATTTACACCTCATAATAGACTTCACTTGGCAGTATACAGTATTACCTTTTAAATGCTACTAGGGGTGGGAGTACAGCAGGAAAAAGATAATTCAATCAGGTAAAAAAAAAAATCTAAGAAGGATCTTTTGGAAAGATCTTCATACTGAACAATGGAAGAGACCCAGCCCACTATTCACTTGAGGTAGAGGGTATGCCTGTGTTTTTCCAGAGAATGATAAGTGGTCTCTCTGGGTGCCAGAGTATAATGTCTGGCTCTATCATGGACCCAAGCCTAGAGGAGTTGAATCCACCTCACAAGAAGCGGATACTCAGTCCTATGACAGTGATGCCTTGGAGACTGTTCTCCGACTAATAGACAAGGATGGGCCTAGACCTGACATGGGGCCAGAACTGACATGGGACCAATTGCAAGAATTGACTCAGAATGCCCAGGAGATGGTAACCAAAAACAGGAAGCAAAGGTCTCAGCAGGCGGTAGAGTGCTTGGAGATAACTAAGCTGAAAGTTACATGAAAGAAGGAGGCACAAAAGTTACCTGTATTCTTAAGACAAAATAAAATACAAAACTATATACTGATTATAGATAAAAGATTTTGTTCCTTACAAATTCTTCTTAAGAGATCTCCACTAACTGACCTACAACAAAATCTGAATAGTCTATTTATTGTGATAAATTCTAAAATTGTAAAAAGTTATTACAATTCAATTTGGTCAAAAATATATTTGAGTGAACTCTGATTTTGTAAGATGTATGTCCAGTCTGTTAAGCTGTATTCTTGTTTTTATGTATTAGAAATAAACTTTTTTTAAAAAGACTAGGTTTAACAATAATAACTTAAAAGTAAACTATCAGGACCAGGAATTTGCCTTGGTGGCTTAAGTGCCTGCTTGGCAGGCGTGAGGTTGTGAGTTCAATCCCCAGTACCAACAAAAAATAAAATAAAATAAAAGTAAACTATCAATAGTAAAAACAAGAAATTCTGGGCTCTAATATCACATGAGTCACATAGCATCCAACAGAGCCATGTTTAATGAAATTAAAATAATAATACCTGAGTTGGTAAAAAGCAAACAGCTTTTACCAGTTAGTTGCCAAACAGCATTTCAGTTGTCATATTTCACAACCAGGTTCACAGCCAAGTGGAGAGCCAAGTTCCCTTCCACAAGGTCCAGAGAGCTAAGAGACAATGTCATTTCCCCTTGAGGAAAGACACCATTCACTAGGTTTAACACAATGACCTCTTACAAATTGAGTCCCTGATGGCTGGGACTTTGCTACGTAGCTGGTTTAATGTGAAGTGTGTTCTCTTTGGTTATCATCATTTTCACCTGCACATTCCCAGTGAGGAACTTTACCTCTTCAAGTTGTAGGCTTTTTTATAAATAAGAGAAAATATGACCTTTTTGATATTCATAACAATAGTGACAAGAATTCATTCTTTGTCCCAAATGTTTGTGTAGAGCCAATACTAAGCTTTCTGATTGCTTCCTTTGTTAGTTTCCCTCAAGTTTGCTTAATTTCAGTTCAGAAAGAAGTAAATTATGTAAACTTCATAAGAAAAATGAATTTAAGAGAAGAAATATTCCCAGCACTCGGGAGGCTGAGATAGGTGGAGCATTGTGAGTTTGAGGCTGGCTTGGGCTACAATGTGAGCAAGGCCGGCCTGAACTACATGGTGTGACCCTGCCTCAAAAAAAATAGGACTGGGAGTTTGGCTCAGTGGTTTAAGTGCCTGCCCGGCAGGCACAAGATTGTGAGTTTGATACCCAGTACCGAAAATATTTAGTTGTATTAACTGCTGAATAAACTAAAACCTTGAGTCACCTCAAATACATATTTCAAACAACCTGGGAAATAAAAATACATCTTAAGCCATGGTTGGTTATTCCACTCTTTCCTATGTACAGACAGTAGGATACATTAAAAGCTTAATCACAGTGTTTCTATACCCAAAAGGATAATTGGAGCTGTTACTCCCAACAGGAAAAAAAAGATACATTTAAATTCACAATAGAGTAGACCCCATTTATCCATGACTTTACTTTCTACAGTTTTAGTTTCTGTCTATTCAGTCCAAAAATATTAAACAGGAAATTCCAGAAATAAACAAATCATAAATTTTAAATGGTGTGCTATTCTGAGCAATGTGATAATCTTATGCAATCATGTTTCACCAAAAAAATTACTTATCCCTTTGTCCAGGGTACCCATGCTGTATATACACTTACTTATTTATCAGGCACTAAGTAATCTTCTTGGTTACCAGCTTGACTGTTGCAGCACCACTGTGTTTGTGTTCAAGCAACACTTATGTAGCAGTGTACAGCCTCCTCACAACACCAATATCATTCACATTTCCTCACCCAGGTATTGTATCATCTCACATCATCATAAGAAGTGTGAATACAGTATAACAGGATAACTTAAGAGTGAGGGAGGAAAACCATATTTACATAATTTTATTATAATATATTATTATAATTGTTATACTTCATCATTAGGTCTTGTTGCTAGTCTCTTGCTATACCAAACTGATAATATTGTCATAGATATGTTTGAAAAGGAAAAAAACTGATATATTCAAGACTCAGTACTATCAGCAGTCTCAGGAATCTCCAGGTCTTGGAACACAACCCCTGAGGAGAAAGGGGAACTACTATGAATTCTTTAGAAGTAAATGATTTTCTTATTTGTTTTTAAAACTTTCAGTCTCCTTTTTATTGAGACTTGTCATCTTTAGGCACTTCTGGAATTCCCAAGGCAGTATCTTTTCATGTGTCATCTGTCTCCCATCCCATTTGTGCTCCTTCTAGAACTCTGGCTTGTGCTGTCTGTGTGAGATGTCCTTATTCCACTTCTTGTGTCCCTTTAATGCTACTCATCTCTCTGTATGTTCTATTACTTTGACAAAATTCTTCAAGTATATTCTCCATGAGTCATTTCCCTTTGGTGGTTAAATACAGTCTGCTTTTTAACCCATCAAATGAGTTGGAATCCCACACATGGTTGATCATTTTATTGTGTAATTGGTACTACAAAGCATGCTCTATGAGGTTTTGCAGGAATCCTGAAAGACATGAAGATAACATATCAAATTTTATCTCAGTTTTTATAAAGTATCCGTTAATGTTTCCAAATTCCTGATCAAGATTTATTTATGTTTGGAACTTAGAGATAAAAAATTGGAATTCCCCAAAAATTCTCAAGAATTCTCAAAATCATAAATTATTCTTAAACCATTTTAAATATCATTATATGCCCCACTTATTATCACACACATACATAAAATTGCTTAATAAATAATAAAAAATAGCATCATTTACAAATACAGTAACTATAGACCAGTAGTGGCAAACCATGGCATACTTGCCACAGCAGGCATGCAGAGCCCTCTTTGTAGGCACATGAGCCAAGTTGCCCCTGCAACCAAGCATTAGATAACAGTTATTTTTTTTTAAACTAAGACCTCAGTATTCAACTTTAGTTGCAATGTTGGCACTTTGCGATAAATAAGTGGGTTTGGGGTTGCAATTTGGGCACTCAGTTTCTAAAAGTTTCACCTCCACTGCTATACACTACAGCAAACATTTAACTAGTAGAAAACCCTGGCAAACACTATTGGATAAAGTCATATAACA
This sequence comes from Dasyprocta punctata, assembly GCA_004363535.1. Taxonomy (NCBI): domain Eukaryota; kingdom Metazoa; phylum Chordata; class Mammalia; order Rodentia; family Dasyproctidae; genus Dasyprocta; species Dasyprocta punctata. The sequence continues at coordinate 7,831 of RJWM01028445.1, forward strand.
TTTGGATAACCTAGTAAAGGTAAAAGTACTGCACAGAATCATGAGTCAAAATTGCCAATTTGAGGACATTTTTGTTTCCAAAACTTGTAATGTCTTAGAACCCCTCGCATAGGAGTTATATGTAGTATGCTGTGTGCGAAAATAAATTACTATTTATTTGCCAAAATACCAATATATGGCCACAAGCACAAACACTTGCACCATGACAAGAGCTGTAAGCAAGACTTCCTCACTGGGACCTGACCCTGATCCCCTGTGCTTCTGTCCAGGTTCCGATACTTTCCTGCCTTAACCCATTTTATTCAAGGATAAAAAGAAAGAAAAGAAAGAAGCAGAAGAGAAAAAGCTACAGCAAATTTTCAAAACACGTCAATCAAGGAATACTGCCAATTTAATAGGTACACCTAATCCTAGAAGACATAAGGTCAACGGAAAAGAGTATATTTTTTTAAATTATTCAATCATATTCGGTTCTCATTTTGGCTTCTACACAAGTTTCGAATTTCCAGTTGAACATCAGATTCAACTGTGGAACATTTTGTAAACTTTAACTTTTGAAGCACAAGCCCTGGAGATTAAATGGGCTTAGAATGAAAGCCAGAAATCTTCATTTTTATAAGCATCACAAATTACTAGGATGCAGGTGGTTGGGATTACACATTTCAAGAAACACTGCCCTTCAAGCTCTACAAGGATCTGCCTCAGTTCAACTGGAAAGGGGATTAGAAAGAAAATGACCAAATTTCTAGTCTCTAATAAATGACGTATTTGTTCAGAGCCTGTGCTATATATTCCCCAAGATTCTAATAGGAATATTTATTTCCAACTTAGAAAAGATTGAAAAATTTTAGAGTTCAGGCTGATTTTCATCTTAGATGCACCATTAGCAAGTGTCCAGAAATCAATACAGGGCTCAGGCAGATGACTGAAGAAATGGTGCCACATTCTGCCATTTTATCCCTGTCTTTGTCTATTAGGCTTATGCTAGGGTATGGATCTGGAATGTCTAGTGTGTTGAAGGCTTAGTTCCAGCCTACGGTACCACTGGGGAGTAGGGAACTTTAAAGAGGTGGGACCAAATGGGAAGAAGTTATGTCCCTGAGGGAATGCCCTTGAAAGTGATACTTGAACTCTAACCCCTTCCTGGTTTTCTCTTTGCTTCCCAGTCACCATAAGATGAGCAGCTTCCTCTACCACATACTCCCACCATGATGTCCTTCCTCACCACAGGGCTAAAGACAACAGGCCAACCAACCATGGAAACCTCCAAAACTGGGAGCCACCGTAAACTTTTTTTTTTTTTTTTTTTTTTTTTTTTTTGTACTAGGAATCAAACTCATGACCTTGTGCTTGCCGGGCAGGTGCTATGCCACTGAGTTATATCCCTGGCCCCCTTTTTTTCTTTTTAAATTAATTGTCTCCAGAATTTTGTTACAGTGATGAAAGTTGACTAACATTGGCTGCTACAAAACTACCACAAACTCCGTGGTTTATAAACAGTAGAACTTATTTCTTATAGTTCTAAAGACTAAAGCCTAAGATTCATATGCCAACAGATCTAGTATCTAAGAAGGGCTTATTTCCTGGTTTCACAGAATATGTCTCCTCACTCAGTCTTCTTCACGTGGTGGAAATAGCAAGGCAGTTCTTTGGGGTTCCTTTTATAAGGTCATTATCCCATTCATGAGAGCTCCCTCTCTAGGTCATAATCACCTCCCAAAGGCCATACCTTCTAATGCTATCACGTTAGGGACTGCACTTCAGCATATGAATGTTGCAGGAACATCAGTATTCAGAGCATAACAACCCACTTCCACGGGAAGACAGCCTGGGAGAACTCAGTTTTTTCCAATAGAGAAAGCATTACAACCCACCACAGAGCTGCAAACGTTACATTTTTGAGAAGCTAGAAGAATGATACTAAGCCTATCTTCAGAGAAGGGAAAGAAACAGATATAATTCCCCTTCTTCTATCTGGAAACAACACAGGCCTCAAATTTAAAATTTGTCCTGAGAGGTTTGATTTGCTCAGAAGTGGAAAAGGACTGTAAAATCTAAAGAATCAGTGCAGCCCTGAATGGAAGTGTAATTAGGGTGATTTGAATATTTTAATTTGAGGATGTATATTTGATTACTAATAGTTGAGAAAGAGATACATTTTAAGTCCAGAAGAAAAATGAAACATTTTATGTTTGCAATCAGGTCTAACTTTAAGAAAAGAGGTAGATATCTAACTATTCTTCTGGTTGTCTAAGCCAGTTTGCCAGCAGAAAAAAGTAGCAAGTGAGAAGAGAAATCCTGCCCAGAAATCACACCTGCAGTTGTAAACATGCTGTCATAGGAGTTGTTCTAGAAACTTTTAAGAGCCGTAATTTCGCTCTGATTAATGGATTACACACACTTTTCTTTAGGGCTTTCTGTTAGTCAAAGCCTAAAAATGTCTCAACAAAAGAAGGATTGTATGGAATTTTTTTCAAGTACAGCAACTGCAGTGAAGCATTATGTCAACAGACAAAGTTACATTTTGGAGATTCTAACAGAAGGCAGCTAAAATATTCCTGGTAAGCCTGATTAACAGTCATTATTCTAAGTAACCGTCCTTATGAGTTAATTGCATACAGCTGCCAACAGGTATCTCTTAGAAACTCCATTCTATCTTGGAAGATAAATTATAGTTGTGGAAGATAAATTATCTAATGATGAGTTAAGTTTTGTGGCTTCACTAGTCCCAATTTGAACAATTCTTTGTCACTGTGGAAATCCATAATGGAAGTAAAGGATGAAGTGGTGTTGAATTATGCAAATTTTTCACCATTCATAAACATCACTGAGTAAAGAAACAATTAGAAGAGACACAATATAATATTCCTCATCCTTTGGTCTCAAGTTAAGCACTAATAAATGCAAAATTTCCTATTCAGTAGCCATAAAATTAAATCTAGTACAAAAGCTTTATAAATGTAAGTCTGCTGTTATAAATACAGTTTTCCATGGTTTCTTATAATAAGTGAAGGGAACTGTTCATTCAGGCAGATCCCACATTTCAGACCAGATTTTCTGGGTATCACAGAGCATTATGTTAATGTCAGCCCTGTGAGAAGTACATGTGTGTTTATAGGGCCAATTCCAAAGTAAAGTCTCAAACACAGAAAATAAACAGTGTTCTGAGTCACTGTTTATTTATCATTGCTAACCTAGAATTCATTAAACAGCACTGACTGTCCTAAACTTTAATTCAAGCCACAAATATTCTCAATACATTGCCATGTTGCTGAAAAGTTATGTGCATCACACATTTTTTTTTTTTTGCCTCATCAGCTTTTCAGCATCTAAGAACTACAACTTAGCAGTGATTAAAAACAGGATTTAAACTAAGACAAGTCAGGTGAGTGTCTTGGATGATCCAAGGCATGTGGACCTGGCTGAGTAGTTAGCTTTGTTTATGCCAAGGTTTTTGTATTCTTACAGTAAAATAGCTTAAAAATCTATGCAAGCTACTGACATTTATTGATTCCAATATATTTTTGGTTCCTTGGAAAATGTCCCATGTGGAAACTTTTACAATTTGGAATGTCTCCTCAGAAATCAATTCTCTGCCAGAACACACCATTTTGTACCCCCAATAACTCCCCTTGATGTTCTCAAAGTCATATTAATGACTAGCCTCCAGCACTGAATATTGAAATTCTACTGGTTTGGACAGATTTTACCCTCAAGACACTCACCCGGTTTTAGTCTCTCAACCTCTTCCCATTGCTCAATGTCAAAACTTACTGTAGTGCTTCAATTCTGCTATTTAAAGACTAGCTTAGCAATTTTAAAAATAATACAACTGTCTATTCACTTAAACTGAATATTATTTATAAATCCAAGAAAATAAGTTGATATAGCATAACAGCAAACTTTCAGTAAGTATAAAAATAAAGACATAAGAAGATAGCAGCAAGGCATACTGGAGGTCTGCTAGCATAGCATGGGCAGTGCTAACTTTATCTCTGTTCAGTTCAACACTCTGTATCCACTGTATCACAAGAAAATTCTTAGTGGTTAAGGGAAGAGGATGTGGCGGAGAGATCACTCAGATACAGGTGCAGGAGTCATTGAAGAAAGCGAAAATTCTCCCAGGGTCAGCTGACAATATCAATAAGCAAGGACTTCAAAGGAATAGTGAAATTTAAGAGGCATTGTAGTATAGTGCTTAAGTATGAAAACTTTGAAATCAAGCAGAATACCTGTGGGAGTCTTCCCTCCACATTTAGTAGTGGTGACCTTAGGTAAGTGGCTTAACCTTTCTATATCTCAGCATGCCCATATTTTAAAATGAGAATAACTTAATCTTGTGTACTAAATATATATTCAAATACATTTGGAGATTTTTTTGTCATGATTAAATACATCAGTTTATACAAACTGCCTGGCACACTGTAATCATCTAGAAGATGATAGCTACCACTATTAGTAGACTGATGCTACCAAAAAACCAAAATAAGAATACTTTTTAGTTAATACACAAAGTAAATAATTCTCACTAAACAAATGAGTGTGTATCATTTAATATATTTCCTATTACATTGTAAATGCTCAAAAGATAGCCATTTTCATTATAATTTTTATTAATCACAAACTAATAAATCTGACCATCTTTTTATTATCATAGATTTCTAACATTTCAACTTAATTGTACTGAATTAAAGTTATTCTATTATGCTTCTTTTTTAAGTGTTCATAGGCATTAGCCATTGTAAATTTTGTTCAATATGAAGAATGTAAAACAAAATTTTATGGATTCCATAGGATTCTCACATATAGCACCAAATGTAGTCAGAGGATTGAATTTTAAAGCTTCAGTTGAATCTAAATATAAAAGCAGCTCTGTCAAGTTTCAGGTTTAAACACAGGCTGTACTCTTTAGATGATTACAGTGCATCTTTTCTGTTCTATGAAACGGTCTATTAAAATTACTGAAGCATACAGCAGAGACATAGTACAATTTGAGAAATCTACCCACATGTCTTACCCAAATGCTGCTGACCCTAATCCATATACTTTTAATGGAACTTCTAGTGAAATCCAGTAGATATGTTCCATCAGAAAAATCTGAAATGTAAGCATGTAAAACGTAAATACGTGGCCAGCTTGTTCAGAAAGGAAAATTCTACCATATGGGTTCATTTGCCATTCTAGTTATCTCCCTCCTAGAACATGTAGGCTAAGACAGATATCCAAATAAATCATGTAAATATGTTGTGCTAGTTACTTTTCTTGTTGCTGAGACAAAAGACCCAACACCCAAAGTTAAAGAGAGAAAAGTTTATTTAGTGCACGTTTTGTAGGTATTTCGGTCCATAATCAGCTGGGTTCAAGGCAAGGTAGCTTAAAGGAGGAACATCCAAAGGAGAAACAGTTTATGGTGCCAAAAGACAGTAAGAACAAGCAAGCAAGGCAGAAACAAAATTCTTTCTGTCCCTTATAGTGTATGAAGGCTACCCACAGTCGGACAGGTGTAGCACTCACATCCTTAAGGCTAGCCAGAACCATGCCAATTCAATCAGAGGATTGACTTACTAATCACATACCCTTAATCCCAGCATCACATACTCTAGATTCAATCACCTCTGAAAAAGCCCTATGATTGCAAGAGGCTTTGGGGGGATGTTAGGATTTGTGTCTAGGTGACCCCTCAAACTTCATGCAGTCATGGGGGTTAGCTGAATCTACCGTTTGTGACTGGTTCATTTTCTAATGCTGGGATTGACAGTGTGAGTGCTGCACCCGCACAGTGGCAGAGCCAGCATACAATATAAGGGAGGGAATAAGGCGTGTTTTTTCCTCTTTTGCCCTTTTTACTCTTGCTGTTTGTGGCCGCCATGAATGGCTGCCGCTCAGCCATCCCACCCTGCCTTGGAGTCAGCTGAGTATGGACTGAAATGTCCAAAAAAACTGTAAGAAATAAACCTTTCCTTCCTTCATTTTGGGCATCAGGTATTTTGTCTCAACAATGAGAGAAAAGTAACTAAGACAGCAGACACAAACTATATCTAACACATGTCCTGTGTCCTTTTCTGACTGGATGGGAAAAAATTAAAAATAAGACTTCTAAATCCATTTGGATCTCTTCTTCTTCTACTTTTTCTTCTAAGTTTTTATTCAAATAGAACAATAAAATACAGTCAATACTACAATGAAACTGACAGGATGGGAACTCTAATACTAACAAACCTTAAGTAATTAAGCTAAAGCATCTATATCATTTAAAAAATGAGTGCAAATGAACTTGAAATATTCAAATGTTTTTAGTAAATCAAATATATACAGTGAATGATTCCTCCATCAAGTCAAAATAAATCAACTTCCTTTAAATTGGAAGTTTTACAGATAACATCAAGACTTTTCATATATGTCAAAAGTCATTTTTTTATGTTCAAGAAAAAAGTAGTTTTTTGTCCTCAGTGGAAAAATTTTTTTAACCTTATGAAATAATATTATATTGGAATTATAAAAACCAATAACTGAATTCAGTTTTTTTTCAGTTTTTTAGTTCCTTTCTTAAAAATTTCAAAACTGCATCTATACAAAGAGGATTTACAATTCTAAAAATATAGTAATTTAAATTCCAGGGTTTCTATATTTGAGGCAGTGGCTCTCAAACTATTTGAGGCAGGGGCTCTCAAATTCTTTTGATTATGATACACAGAAAAAAGTATTTTTATACCCAGGCCCAGTAAACACATGCATACATATGGGAAAAAATACCGAAACAACAATACTTCTCCTTAGTATGTATGGGCCACTCTGAAATTTCTGTTCTGGTCTTAATTTTTTTATTTTTCCTTTTTAACTTCTCTATTCAGTAATGTGCTGTTGCCACTGTTTGGAAATGCTGCCTTATACTTTGACTGTGTCTTTTAGTTCTTTTAACTTGTTTTTCCATAAAATCTAAAGCAATATTTTACACATACTAGATACTAAACAAATAGGGAAAGTATTCTAACAAGCTTCCATTAAGCCTAAAAGTAAATGACTAGAAACAGATGCACAGGTATGTTAAAAATACTCTGTGTTTAGTTTTGAGTGGAGATGCAGTGAAACCCCTTCCTGCGTTGAGAGTTAGCAGCATTACAGGCACATACTCTTTCAGTTGGACATCAGATAGTGTGCTGGTATCATTCACACAAAAGCAGAATTTCATGACCCTAAACCTAACCTCAAAGTATTCCATCCATACACTCTGCAATATATTCTTAGAGATTGCTCTACAGTGAAACCACCTGGCATACAATAGGAATTAGTCCTCTCTTAATCGACTCTACACACTGCTCTCCAAAAGGAGTGAGGACATGAAATCAAGATTTGTGTTTTCTGTGTGCTTATGCACCTCTGATACATACTGGAGCTTTTACATATCAATCAGACTCAGAATGTACTTTTTGGACACAACAAAGTGCTTGTAAAATTGGTAGAAACTGACCTACAGTACATTCTAAAGTATTATTGAAGATGTATCCACACTAATTAGCAATCTTCAGTGTTGATCAACCCCCAGGATTATCATCCACAAAATAAAGTAAATAATTTATTCATTAATTTAACACTCATTTTTTAAGCACCAGAAAGTGGGCTAAGCAATGGGAAACTCAGAAGAATAAAACATAGAAGCTGCCCAAAGAAAAAAGGTGTGATCAAAGAACATTCCACAAAAATTAACCAACTGAGAAGACCATCAAAGCAGCAATATCTGAACCTCAGGCATGCATTTTATTTACAATTGATGCAACTTCAAAGACCTCAATTTGGGGTTTGACAATTTTACTTCCTAATCTGGCACAATTACCATAATAGCCCTGTCCCAGTTTGAGCTGTCTTTGGTTTTCCATTTTCAGAATCCTATGTCTTGGGTTCTCAGTGCTACTCTAACCAGCAGTATCACTTTTCATCTCCAGCTCAATTTAATTCTATCTACCTTTCAGTGTCCTCTGAGTCACAGCTTCATCACATGTTTGTATGCAATCCTCAGGTCAAAATCAATACATATAGTGAGTGAATGAGCAGAAACAAGCTTTAGAAACAAAGGAAAGAATGGCTACCTCTGCCTAGAAAAGTTAGATAGTGCTAGGAAGGAAAGAGGACATCCTAGGAAGAAAGAATAGAAAGTAGAGAAGCAAATGTAAACATGTGCCTCCACCAAGAACTTACAGAGATTAGAAGGACTGCTAGTAGGTCTTACCCAAAGTGGTCAGTTACCTCGCTTCACAACACAAATGTTAGCATAAATATTGTACTGGACTCCTTGTCTATCACCATGCACACAACTAAAATCAAAATGGATCAAAGAATTAAATATCAAAACAGAAACACTAAATCTACTGGCAGAGAAAGTAGGTAGAAATCTTGAAGACATAGGTGTGGACAGAGACTTCATGAACAAAATCTAGACCACATAAGAAATACTACAAAGAATCAACAACTGGGATCTCATCTTATTAAAAACTTTTGCACATCAAAAGAAATCACCAACAGAGTGAAAAGACAACCCAGAGTGGAATAAATTTTAGCCAGCTATCCGTCAGACAAAGGACTTGTATCTAGAACATACAAAACATTGAAAAAAAATCAAAAATCCCAAATTCAAAGACCCAACCCAAAAATGGTCATCTAAAATGAATATGCACTTCTCATATGAAGAAATACAAATGGCAAATAAATATATGAAAAAATATTCAATATCATTGGTCATTCAAGAGATGCAAATTAAAACAACACTGAGATTCCACCTCACCCCAGAAAAAATGGCTATTGTTAAAAATTCAACCAAAAACAAATACTGGAGGGTTTATGGAGGAAAAAAAGGAACTCTTCTCCACTGTTGGTGTGAGTGCAGACTGGTACAACCACTGTAGAAATCAGTACAGAGAGTATTCAAAAAACTAAGATTAGGGGTCCCATTCAACCCAGCTATCCCCCTTCTTCCCCAAAGAATTAAAAACATTATACTATAGCAATGTATGTGCACTCATGTTTCTAGCAGCACAATTTGTAATAGCTAAATCTTGGAAACAACCCAAATGCCCATCAACCAAGGAATGGATAAAAAAGATGTGGTACTTTTATACAATGGACTACTACTCAGACACAAAGAAGGATAAACTTGAAACTTTTAGGTATGCAAATTGAGACCATACTCATAAATGAAATAAATCAGACTCACATGTTTGCCCATCATATTGTCTCCCTGGTGTGAGAAACTGAAAGTCTGAATAAGATCCAAAATGTACAATAGATATTCTGAAATGGAAAGAAATTGTTCAAAGGTGGAAAGGAACTAGGATATGAGAAAGGGGAAAGAAAGGAAGAGGAAAAGAAAAAAAAAGCAAGATAGTTATACTATTAGTTTCTCTTAGTTCATTGAAAAGAAAGGTTTGTGCTAATATAGTTCAGAGAATTTTTTATTCCCATATCTTGTACTCTGAGGAACTAAAGATAACAATATGCAATGTATTAACTACTGTTATTCTCCTATTATATTGTTATGAAATTCTGTTTTACTTTTTTTCCAAAAATCATTTTTAAAAAGAGATTGTACCTGACTTTGCTATGGAAAGTGCAGTAATACAGGAATAAAAAAGGAAATGTACAAGGAGTAGAAATTCATAAAATAGCCAGCATGGCTACCTTGACAATTCCATTTTCCTGTAACTATTATAAGCTAAAGAATTATGTAGCACTAAAAAGCACCCACAGATATGTGTGTCTTGTTGACATTGGCTTTCATTTAATTTCATGAGTATTAACTAAGAAAGTTATAATAGATTTTTAGCCTTTATTTATTGTAACATTCAATGACCTTTTTTTTAGTACTTAAGAGATTAGTTTTTTAAACATACTACACATTTTGTTTTTCTCCTGGATCAGCACAAGACATTTGGATACTCAAAGCCCACAGAAATTTCTCATTAAATTTTGCCCCTTATTTTTTTCCTTTATTGGTCACAATAAAAAGATTCAAAATTCAGGCTGGGGGTCTAGCTCAGCAGTACAAGTGCCTCCCTGGCAAGCGCAAGGTTGTGAGTTCGATCCCCAGTACAAAAAAAAAACTCAAAATAGTAATTATCTTTTAAGACTGGTCAGAAAATTGTGATATAAGATGCCTTATATAGATCATACACATTAAATAAAAGTTTAGGGCCAGGTTTTTCCATCCTAAATTCCTGAGTAATTCTGGGTAACATGGCAGAAAAGTAGGCTTCATGTTACTCTGTAGTGAGAAGAGTTAGAGTTAGAAAGGAGAAACTATATATTGGGGAGAAGAACAGAGGAAAGGCACCAGGAATCAAAAAGAGGTGACAGGAAAATCACAAAGAAACACAAAAGCAACTCAGAGAAAAGTGTGAAGCAGTCTGCGGTGCCAAGTTGAACTCCCTGAAGGGAGGGAAAACTCAACTTCACAAGCACAAGGTAAGCCTGGAAAGTGCTGCCAACCTATATAAATCAGAGGAAAAGCCCACAGTTATTGCAAGCTATAAATCCAGGGTGAGGACTTAGTCTGAAAGTCATTCCTCCTTTATGGCAAGATAGCTCCAGAGAAGAAATTTGCAGCACTGCAGCACTTGCCCTATCTTGGAGAGCTATCACAAAGCGAAATGTTGAGAGAGGGCTTATTATTTGGAACTGAGCCACAGTAGAGATCAGAAGTCACAAAACAACCACACTTCATGGTCTGCAAGGACATCATGACATGGTGACTAGAGGAGAGTCAAGGAAGAGGAATAGAGAGGTATAGGGTTCATTCCAGAGTAGATATGCTGAGGAGTTTAAGCAGTTTAAGTCTGGAGCTGAGGCCATGGAGGCATAGTGTTCAACAATGCCTCTCTCTGTGGTTCGGTGAATGACGCACTCCGTACAGTGTTCTGAGGGAGCTGGGTGTGAGAGCACAAGGACCAAGTCAGTGTATTGCTCAATTCCTGAAGCTGTCCCCTCCACCAGCACAGAGTTCAGTGGGTCTGTTTACTTCCTCACCCTCTGACTTATTTTGGTTATGCCTCTTCTTGGACATCTTGAGCAAGAGAGGCAAGAGGGACACCTACGTGTCTCACATGTCCTGAATTGGCTGGGCTCTCCAGTCTGGAAGGGTGGGCAGGGCTCAGCATTCACCTCGCACCAGCCTGGGAGGTAGGAATAGAGAGGAAATACAGCAGACCTCAGGTATACCTTGCTACCCTCCTACTTCTGTACCTGCTGGATCCAACATTACAGAAAGAAACTTCTCCAATCCAAATACTTCAGCATGGAGGAAGTTTTGTGACTCAATTTTCTTTGTGTTCTATTCTATTTGGATAAAATGAAAACCAAGTTTTGTGAATAAGAGGGGAAAAGGGCTTGAAAAGGGGATGGAAATGGGGAAAAGAAGAGAAATCAAAACATAACATGTACAGATACAAATTTTCTATAGTGAGTGTGGTTCTTATGTATACCTAAATTGTACCAATAAACTTAAATAAAAGAGAAAAATAACAAATGCTGGTGAGAATACAGGGAAAAAGGGAACTCTTGAAAACCATTGGTGGAAGTGTAGACTGGTGCAGCCACAATGAAAATCATGAATGTTCCTCAAAAAAACTAAAAATAGAACTATCATATGAATCAGGTATACCACTCCTTGTTATACACCTGAAAAAAATGACAGCATACTATATAAATACCTGCATTCCCATGTTTGTCATGGAAAAATTCACAATAGCCAAATTATGGAATTGATCTAGGTACTCATCAATGGTGAAGAGATAAAGAATATATACAATGGAGTATTATTCAGTCACAAAGAAGCATGAAATCACATCATTTTCAGGGAAACAGAGACCTGGAGATCATGATGTTAAACAAAATAAATGAGACTCAGAAGAAACAAGTATTATACATTAAGAGAAAATATGACCTAAAAGTAAAGGGAGATTAGACAAAAGGTGGAAATTGGGGGAGAGGGAAGGAGAGGATAAGGACATTAGAGAAATGAATATGATCAAAATAGGTTATATGCCTGAATAAAAATGAACAAAGCAACTCAATATCCCATATAATTAATATACAAAAGAAACATAACAATTTATATAAAGACAAAAATAAATAAATTAGCCTTGACTAGGAAATCAAAAGGTGTCTTATATGCTATAATACATTCTCATTGTTATTAAAAATGTTACCCTTTATGATGCAATCCAACACAATGCTAAATATATTAAACATGTTCCTCATGTACTTAACTTTCTTTTAATATCCAAATATTTCTGATATTGGTAAAAATGAATACAAATTACATCTGTATTAGTGAGGGTAATGTTAGCATCTGTAACAAACTTCCAAATGTCCTTGTCTTAAATTTACAGACTTCTCTTGCTACAGTAAGTTTGATATTGGTGCTTGTTTTAGTCACTTTCCTCATTGCTTGGACAATACTTAACTGACACAACTTAAAGGAAAAGAGGTTTATTCTGGTTCACAGTTTTTAGAGGTTTTAGTCCATAGTCAGTCACAGCTCCAAGGCAGAAAAGCCACGGCAGAGGGGCAAGATGGACTCAGAGCTATTGGTGGCATGGCAGCCAGGAAGCTGAAAGAGAAGGGAGGAGCCACAAAGGGATGTATAGCCTTCCAGGTCATGTCCTCATCGATCCATCCCCCAATGAGGGCCCACTTGCTAATAGCACATTTAGCTGGAAACTCATTCATGTACTCATTCACTGATGAGTACAGTGCCCCTCTGATCCAATCATCTTCTAAATGCCCCACCTTTAAATACATAAGAATGTGGGGAAGCACCCTAGACCTAAACCATAGCATTGTTCATGATTAGTAGCAAGTTTCCTCCATGCTATGGCTTTCAGCATTTCAACTGTGCCACTCCCTGATAAGCCTTGATATCACCATCGAATCCAATAGAAAAAGTGCATGGAAAGGGTAGAGAAGATCTGTTTTGGTCCTGTCCCTGAATGGCATAAATCTTTCCTCTGTCATTTCATTGGCAAAAGCATAAAACTATGCCTAGTTACAAAGAAGACAGGGAACTGTGGTTCCCAACTCCATATCACTTCCAAAGACAGCTCTATCCTATCAAAGGGGGACATGAATGTTATGGATGAATACTAGTCTTTGCTACTACAGTTTAAATTACAGGCACAAATACTACAAACTACAATGTTAACTGATATTATACCATGGATAAAAACATGCAACACCAAGAAGCTAGAAAACATTTTCCACTGAGATCCATATTTACCTTAGCCACTGCTATATGTTTATATGGGTTACAGAAAATGTCAATTTAAGCTTGATTTTCTTGTCAATTTTCTTAAATTTGGTTTTTGAAATTATTGATATCAAAAATGTACTTTGTCACTCAAATTTTCATTCTATGGATAAAATTTACAGAAGTAAAAGATTAATCTAATTAAATAAATGAAGCCAATTTTATCATGTCCTGTATTTGAACTTAAGAATTATTATTAACTAAATAAAATAATTATATAATCTTTGTACCTGAATTCAACCAGTGTGAATAAAATGAATGTGTCTTTATAGATTTTGTTATATACAAATATTAAGTCCATATCATAGATAATGGAAAATTAACAAGCAATGTCAACATTAGCTACAATTGATTAATATCCAACTCTGTCAGTAAAAAAAAAAAAAGATATGCATAATACCTAAGCCTTTATCTATAAAACAAAAGACTCAAATTTGGTAAAATCTACTTTCTATTACAGAAGAAGTACCGGAGTAAGAAATAAATTATTCCTAAAATCTCCTTCCGGCTCTGTGATTCCAGGTCTTTTGGGAACTAATAGAGTAATGTTTAATGTTTAGTGACAGAGTAACATCCATACAATTTGCTTTGCTAGTCTTAGCATCACTAGCATCATTCCCCTGTGGCTTGGGGGTTCAACACATAAAGTCAGTACTGCGTTGAAACTTTTTATATAAAATGTGCATAATTCCAGACTCCAAAACAGAATGACCTTCATTCAAAACTTAAAGATGTAGACTAACACAACTATGCAGTGAGACACAGGCACTGCCTTTCACTGGTGACAGAGATCGGTCTTCTTCCAGGGTTGCTTAATGCTTTGTAATGAAGTTACACTGCATTTTTGTAATGTAATCTAAAACCAAATGAAACTTTCTTGATGTGGGGTTTATTTCTGGAGGTTTGAGGTTTCTCTATAAACTCCAAATTCATGTGTGGTTCATAGAAAATGTTGGTAAGATTCAATCAACTTTTTGAAAACCTGGATAGAATTTCGGCAATTAGGAACAAGAGAATAAATGTGTTTTGTTTACTTTAGACCAGACTCTGTGGGTTTTGAATTTAGAATTGAACAATTGGGGTTTAAGTTCCATTCACAGGGAAACATGTCTTCCTAGTGGAAAGAAAGGACCTGAAGTAAACAACTTTTACTTTGGAAAAATACAAAAATTTTTCATGTGTGGACTCTGGAACCAAAGCTTGTTTGAAAAGAGGCTGCCTGAGAGAAATTTAAAGAAATTGTGTACTATAGTATGTTACTGCCAGGTGTTAGACTCCCTATTGAATTCCCAAAAGACAGAAGAGGTGTGGGAACACACAATCTTCTAAGGAAAAAAATGCTAGCCGGGCGTGGTGGCGCACAGCTTTAATCCCAGCACTCGGGAGGCTGAGGTAGGCGGAGCGTTGTGAGTTCGAGGCCGGCTTGGGCTACAACGCGAGCGCAAGGCCGACCTGAACTACATAGTGCGACCCTGCCTCAAAAAAAAACCAGGGCCGGGAGTTTGGCTCAGTTCCTTAAGCGCCTGCCCTGGCAGGCGCGAGGTTGTGAGTTCAATCCCTGGTGCCGCAAAAAAAAAAAAAAAAAAAAAAAAAAAAAATGTTAACCTCAGTCATATGGTAATGCACTAAATTCAACAACTTGTTTTTAAAATAAATAATAGAATCTTTTTAAAAGCAAATAGTTGGTTATCAGTACATTGTCTGAATTCAGCTGACTGTATTCCAAATAAGAATTTCCTGTGACTAGTCGGACATGGCAGCGCATGCCTTTAATTCCAGCACTCGAGAGGCTGAGGCAGGAGGATCATTGTGAGTTCAAGACCAGCCTGGGCTACAAAGTGAGTTCCCCCTGAACTGCATAGTGAGACCCTATCTCAAAAAATAGCTCCAGGGATTTAGCTCAGTGGCATCAGCGCCTGCCTGTCAGATGCTAGGTTGTGAGTTCGATCCCTGGTTCAAGAAGAAGAAGAAGGGGAAGGAGAAGAAGAAGAAGTTCCTTCCTGTGAGGTAAATAATGAAATCATTGTTCTCATCATTTCAGAAGCAGGAAATCTGCAACTTGGTGTCAAAGGCTGAATTCATGTGTGCTAGGTGACGATGCAAGTCTTACAGCCATAATGCTTAGATACCAACAACCAAAATGTGGGCTGATTCACAAAGGTGAGATAAATCTGCCTGCTATATTTATGAGCTTGGTTTTTTCCCCCTTTTTGGTATTCCATAAATTTCAATTGGAAGATTTCGTGGAAGATGTGAATATGCAGGAAGTGCAGCTAAAAATTATACTTCTTAACTGGCAAACTAAGAGAGAAAATTTCTTCATCCAATTAGAGGGAGGCAGTGCAGAAAAGAGGTATAGATCTTGGATGTTCCAGGGCATAGAGGGGTGATTAAATTCCAGACCAGAGGTAGATGAAGAGAAATATTTGGGAATGAGATTTCTGTCATGGCTTGTACACAGTGTTGGATTCTCTTTTTCGCTAGAAAAATGTATTTTTAAATTAAGAATGAAAATATTCGTAGAAATTTAAAAACAGAATATTAAATCCAATACTCTTGAAATCAGCTCTACTACTTAAAATACAACCGGATTCTTCTTTCACAAGAGAGGAAAAAAATGAAATTTCTCAAGATGAGTTTTGGACAGACAAGGGCTACATTGTAGTTCAGAGGGTTGCATTTAGAACAAGTCCAGGTCAGTTCTAAAGCCAATCTAATCTGATTTTCAAATAAGACTGGACTGAGTTAAAAGTTGGGGTGAAAGCCATAAAAAAGCTGCAAACAGGTAAAATTTAGCAAAGCAAGCTAATTTGAATTGATTTTTAAGATTTCCTCCAACTCAATTTTGGAGATACTGAAAAGTTGTTCTCAATTTGGATTTGTGTAAATAAATTTGTTTGTAAACACCCAGGGGAACAAAATGTCATGTTTTGTAGAACTTTGGGTAAACCTGAATGCTACAAGAAAATCCAGATCTATAAAAAGTATTGGAAACTTTCATAAATAGTTTGTAAGCTGATTGATTTGTACGCAAATTGAGCAAGAAGTTTGCTTTGTTTTGTTTTTAGTTTAAATGTCATTCAGATTCCATGAATTTTAATTCAACAATTAGGGGTGAAAAGTATACAGTTCTTAAAAAGAAGAGATTCCAAAAGGAGAGTAATAGAAATAAAAAGCAAACAAAGTATCTAAAAATTCTCCACCTGAATAATTCAGATTTCCAAGCAGATACAAACTCAGGAGAGGGAGAAAAAGTAGATTTCTAAAAATGGAAAATTTGCAATAATTTTTTCAAGGTTATTGAAGACAATAAAATTTCCAGCTTTTTATTTGTTTCTGATTAATTGTTTTTCTAAAGAAATTATTTTAAGATCCTAATAACTTACTTAATATAATCATTTAAACCCAGCACTGATAAAGAGAATGCAGAATTATGGCAGTATTTTCCAATGGACAAAAAGATGATTGACTAAGGGTTAATCAAAAACATATTAGTATTCTGTATGTTCTTAGGATAAAAGCAGTAAACTCCAATAAAATTCTAAGTTTAATGAAGGCCAGTATTTTTATATCTCTTTTTATACCCAAGGTATCCAGCCATGTATTAGCCAGAGAAAAAATCCTATGATGAGTTCATGTTTGTAAATATTTAATATTCCGACCACTGCACACTAAAAAGATCTAGAAAAAAATTGCCCAATAGCAGTACATAACCTTCACACCAATTTCCCACTAACAGGCCCCAGCCCTCTTTGGAAAATTAGCTGATTTCAAGTCTGGGAAGAAAATATAAAACATGAACTTCAAGTACCTTACCAACCAGAAATGGAGGAAGTTGTTATATTAGAAGCATGAGCAAAGAACTTGAGCCAACTTAAATAGATGCATAGTAGCCAAAGATAGGACAACTTGAGCATCAATAAGATAATAAAGATAATAGATTGAAACCTATGAAATATGTTTAAATCTATGAGTTCTTAATCCCCCCCCAAAAAGCACAACATCACTGGCCATCTTGAAGGATACTAGGAAACTAATACACTATTTTGAAAATTCAAAAATAATAGAAAAGGGCCTTGTACTTGTACTTGTTAAATACTCTAGCACAGCAGCCAATCTAAGAAGAAATGAAGAAGAAAAAAAAACAGGTTTGAACTCTCAAAGGTAAGCAGTAATATATAAAGCATAATATTCAAACTTTCAGGACCTCTCCGTCATTCTAAGTTAGCTAGAAATTAACATACAGTCAGAGAGGGACTGGGCCTTCAAGGAAGTCAGCACAAAACATAATGACATCAGGACTGTGGCCAAATGCATAAGATGGAGAAACAATGATCACTCCTTCATGCCTTCCTAGAAATAAACAGCAACTTGAGATGACACTGTAATTAGCACTACCTGGTCCAGTTGACCCACATAAGCATCAGGAGTGTAGATGGTGACCAGAACATCTGGACCCATACTCTCCTCCCCTCCCGAAAATGCCTTTGTTCTTTTC
>RJWM01028446.1:0-25538 GCA_004363535.1 Dasyprocta punctata
TGACCCCACTCCTGATACCAAATCCTGTCTTACTTACTTTTTTCATTGCTGAGATAAAATACCCAATCCCCAAAGCTAAGGAAGGAAAGGTTTATTTAGCTCATGGTTTGTAGAGGTTTCAGGCCATAGTCAGCTGGCTCCATGGCAGGGTGGTTTTGCAGAGGGGCAACACAGGAGCAAACCAGTTCATGGCAAGCAGAAGACAAAAAAAAAAAAAAAAAAAAAACAAGCCAGGAAGGGAGAAGACAAGACTCTTTCTGTCCCTTATATATTCAGGCTGCCAGGATTAGGGTAGTGAAAACCAATCAGTGGACTGACTTAGTAATCACCCACCCTTAATCCTAGCACCCTTAACCCTAGCATTGCATCATGAATCAATCACATACTCTCAATTCAGTCACCTCTGAAAAAGTCCAACTTATGACTGCATAGGGGGACATCTAGACACAAGCCATAACCAACATGATTATCAAATACCTTACATGATCATATGAAAATAAAGCCACTTAAACTTTTTAAAAGAGTAAATGTGAGACAAGAAATGTCCAACAATTATATGATATCTATAACATAACAGAATGATGCACAGTCATTACATGTTCTTCTGATCATTACTAATTTGATTTGATGATTTTTAAGATTATTTTTCAAAACCCAAATGTAAAGCTAATATTTATAGACCATTATATTTAAGGTAAGGTCAATTAAACATACATCCATTCAACAGTAAGTCAATTGACAGGAACTATGTGCTTCTTTGTATCAAGTTCCAAACCAGGCCCTGGATCCATAGGCCATTTGTGACCAGATGTTCTCAAAGTTACCATGCAATGGGAGTTGATAACCAGAGAAAAGTGAATGTTACCAAACTCTTCCTGGCACTTTGTGGAAAGGGATTCTGTCCTGCCTGCGAAATTAGTCTTTGAGTCTTCTAAGCTTTAAGTTGCCTCCCAGTTTGAACTCTGACGACTATAAAATTTTTCTATCTTTTATTTTGTAAGTTTTATGAAACTGAGAAAAATGATAACTAAAAAGATTAAAGAATACTAGCTACCAAGCATGTCTGGGGCAAGCACACTAGAGTAGGATTCTTTGGTTGCAGTTGACAGAAACTCAATTGGAATGGACTGGGCTACACGGCAAGCGAGTCTGTGGACTCAAGCTAAGTACACTGTCCTTGCTGAAGGTAGGAGGAAAAAACCTGGGGACACAAATGGCTTGGGGACTCCACTTCTTCTATTCTGCAATGAACTTTATTCCCTCAAACCAGCCACATCCTGGTGTGGAAAACAGAGACCAGTCCCGGGGTGTTCTGCATTTGTCATCTGCACTTGTGTGGCTGAAAGAGACAGATTCTCTTTCCAGCCTAAATCTCCCAGTGGAGAACTCTTGATTGGCCAGCTTGGGTTCAGTTCAGGATAAACAACTTTCCCAGTTTTCCTGAGACTAAGGAGTCTCCTAGAACATAGCACTTTCCATTTTCAATCTGGGAAAGTTCAAGCAAAACAGAACAAATTCAATCTTAGTTAAATGCCCCTTCTTCCAACCATCATTGTGGCCATCAATACGAGATACCAAGACTCCAATTTAGGTTCAATGTTTGCTTTAAATTATCACTAGATAATTTGCTAGAGGGACGGGATCACAAAGGACCCATACAGATCTCATGGCAGGATGAGGAGAAAAGAATGATTTCCATCGAGAAGAGGTGAATTAGACAGGACTACTAAAATGAGATGACTATGAGACACACACACATGTCAAACTTTTTCTATTATGTATGCCTTATGATTTGCTAAGCAATTCCTGAAACATTCCCAATCAATAAACTTACTAGGGAATTTTTATTATTTACACTTGCTAGAATGTCTAATTCCATCATTGCTTTAATGTACAAAATGCTACTCTGGTGAACTGAAACAATACACTGTTTAAACCACTTCCATATCTAAGAAATCTAATTCGTTTCTTAGAAATTATTCCACTAAGTACTAAGTAAATCAATTGCCATGTCTTCAAAACTACTGTACTCAGTCAAAACACATCCTACAGTTTTATGTTAAACAGTCTGAGCATTTGTAACAACATAATGCATGCATGCTGTCAAATTGCATATTTCACCTTCCAGCAATTTTCTTTTCTTGAGAACTTAGTTTCTCCTCCATGTGCTTTAGAATTGCTTGAATTCTTTAGCTCATTCTTTCAGGAAATAGAATTAATATTTAAAGGGACTAACTGTAATTTCAAGAATGTCTCAGTAATAACCAGAGTTCCCATAACATAAATTATCCTACCCTTTCAGTGGTCTTATTTCCTTTTCTAAATCATACAATCAAGACAAGCTGGTTTAAATTCTATTAAATCTCCCAGGAAGACCTGAGTTTGTTGAAACAAGATACAAAGTCAACAAATACAGAAACACAAGGACAGATCTGTTACCTTCAGTTACTTGTGCTTTTAAGAAAGTAGATTCAGTACCATGTGAGCAAAATATTACAGCATAAAACACCATCATGGGCTATGAAGACACAAAGGGCCACACCTGTCCATGAGCCTAACACACCTGCTCACCGGCCCTGGTCCAGGTGCACGCTACTTGAGATTCCAGTTTGCAGGTGGTCCCTCTAGGAACCACTTACAGCTTCTCACACTAACCTCACCAGAGGAAAGACCTCTCTTCTGCCTTAACTCAGCATATTTCTCCAAATGAGAGTCAATGCAAAAATAAAGGCAACTAAAGAAGCAGAAAAATACAAAAGGCCAGACATGTGCAGGTTGCATATCTTAGTCTATCTTCTGTTACTATAACAAAATTCTTGAGGCTGGTTCACTTACAAAGAAAAGAAATTACGACCAAGTTCATGGAAAAATGTCCAGCATCTTTGACTGTCAGAAGAAAGCAAATGAAAACAGCACTGAGATTCCATTTTGCTCTGTAAAGAATGGCCAACATCAGGAATAAAAATAAATACTAATACGATTGGGAGGGTAAGGAGCCCTTCTACATTATTGGTAGGAATATAAACTTGTGCAATCGCTATGGAAATTTCTTTATAAAGCTAAAGATAGAGATTACATTTGACCCTACTAATCATCTTCTGGATATTATATTACAGTGATATATGCATACCCATAGTTACAACAGTACAACTCATAATGAATAAATCTTGGAATCAGCCTATATGCCAACAGATGAATGGGTAAAGAAAATGTAGTGCATATATACACACTGGAGTATTACTCTGCCATAAAGAAGGATAAACTTGAGACATTGGTAGAAAAAAATCACAATCATAATGTTAAATGAAATAAATCAGGCACAAAATGGTAACTACTACATGGTTTCTGTTATATGATAACCCCACAGTATAAATAATTTAACAAGCAAAATGAAAAAGAGATGGAAGAAACAAGCAGGTAGACTTTGTGAAGATGGCAAGGAAATCTGGGGATGGGGGTAAAAGGGGAATGAGAGGAGAAGTAAAAGGGATTGAGATACAATACGTATATTACCAATTCCCCAAGATGAGTCTAATTATAAGATACTGCAAATACATACTGATAATAATAATAATAACAATAAACCTTTAAAATAGAAGTCACTTATCCCACAATTGTGCAGGCTGAAAATCCAAGGTCAAATGGCCCCCTCCACCCGGCCTCCCGCGATAGCTTCATGACAGATGGCATTGCTGTGGAGGACCATGTCCCGAGGGGACCGTCAGGTGACACAGAAAACCACAGGCTCTTCAGTGCCAAGCTCACTCTTCTGAAACTGTGCATCCTCGTGGGGATCAGGATCCCCAAGAACTACATTAATCCCCTCCAAGGGCCGTGACCCCCGGGACAGGACCACCTCCCACCAAAGCTCACCTCTAAAGTTTCCGCCACCTCTTGCCCCCACCCTACTGGAGACCAGGCCTCCAGGACACAAGACCTGGCGGACCAAACCATACCCAAACCAACACAGAGCAAAGGTGCTTCATTCTGAATTTGCTGGATCACATCAGTCTTGGTTCCTTCAGCAGGAAAGCAAGAACACTTTGCCCTCAGTCCTTGGGGATTTTGATGATGAAAAAACTACCTGCACCCCTAGTGGGAGGCTCCAATTCCACACATTCCCAGGGTCCCTCTCATCCCCAGCCTCAGCCTCTGCAAAATCACACAAGTCTTCACACAGTTGGGGCTGAGAGGGAGAGTGGGGGACGCTTACCCTTAGCATGGACAGGACACTGAGAAGGAAAGGACGGAAACGACGCGGCTCGACAGCAAGCAGCGGCTGGAGCCCTCGAGTGCACAGAGAGGCTGCCCGGTGAGCGCGGGGGCTGGGGGCAAAGGAGGAGCCTCAGCCCCGAGGCCACCACGTAGCGGGGGACACTCTGCCTTTCAGCTCAGCCCAAGGCTCAGCTAATGACCATGATATCTGCTCACCCATTTAAAAAGATTCGTCTCTTTGAATTCTGAATTTGAAGGCAAACAGACAAATGAGCAGAAATACACGGAGAAAGGATGTGTCTAAGTTGAGTGACTTTGCAGTGTGGCCCTTAAAGGGTGAATAAAAGGCCAAAAAAAAATGGTGGGTTAAAGTTAGACCTAGCTAAAGTTAATAGGTAGCAAAAGAGAAAAGAGAAAGAGATGGGGGTGTGGGAGACAGACATGGAGAGAGAGACAGAGAGACAGAGGCAGAGAGAGAGAGAGAGAGAGAGAGAGAGAGAGAAACAGAGAGACAGGGACAGAGACAGAAACAAAGAGAAAAGAGAGAGAGAGAGACAGAGAGGGAATGAGAGAGAGGGAGACAGAGAGGGAGCTAGAGAGACAGAGAGAGATACAGAGACAGGGACAGAGAAATAGAGAGAAACAAAGAGGAGAGAGAGACAGAGAGACAGGGAGAGACAGAGAGAGGGGGAGAGAGACAGAGAGAGAGAGACAGTGAGACAGAGAGAGATGGAGAGACAGAGGGAGAGAGAGACAGAGAGACAGGGACAGAGAGAGAGAGTGACAGAAACAAAGGAGAGAGAGACAGAGACAGAGAGGGAATGAGAGAGAGAGAGACAGAAAGGGAGCTAGAGAGACAAGAGAGAGAGAAACAGAGAGAGAGCCAGAGGAAGAAAGACAGAGAGAGACAGAGAGAGGGAGAGAGAGACAGAGAGAGAGACAGAACAGTAAGAAGCGCTAATACATTCAGATGGAGTAACGGATGGGGAGGAGAAAAGAATAAGGTAGAAGCATTATTTGACAGGATAAAACTATAAAGGTTGTATTCACAAACTAAAGATATAAAGTTATAGACCCAAGAAAGACTAAGCGCAGAATCCAGAAAGTCTAATGAGAATAAATACAAATAATTGTGTAGCTAGGCACATTATAGTAACTAAGCTGAAAATCTTAAAAAGCAGCCAGAGGAAAAATAATCACCTTCAAAGGAGCAACATCCACTTTTCACCAAGAACCATGGAAGCCAAAGACAATAGAATTATGTATTTGAAGCACTGAGACAAACCTGGGCTGTAATGCCAGCCCTCTGGAAAGCTGAGGCAGAAAGATCATGAGTTCAAACCCAGCCTGGGGAACTTATGACTTAGCAAGATCTTGTCTCAAAAAAAAAAAAATTAAATACCAGGGATATAACTCAGAGCAAAGATCCTGGCTTCAATCCCCAGTACTACCCACCCCCCAAAAAATAGATAAAAATAAAGTACTAAAATAAATCAGCTGACAAAGCACGAACTACTCAGTCAATTGTACTGGGAAATGTGTTATTCATAAATATAACTAAATTTCATGCATAAAAATAAGTTCTCAGTAGATTCAAAAAGCAAAACATTTTTACATTTGGAGAGAAAATATGGCACATTTTTTTATTTCAGTACAGAAAAGGATATGTAGCATGTTACAAAAAACAAACATTCAAGAAAAATACTGAATTTTACAAGGTGTTTTAAAAGTTAAACTTCTCGGCACTTTTGTGACTCGCACTACCATTTGTACTGTGAGTTTACGGCTGTTTCATGGGATCGAGTGATAAGTAACTGTGTTAACTACGGTTGCAGTTGGACAAGGGCCCCCAAAGAAAATCATGCTTCGTCCCTGGAGCGTGTGAATGCTACCTTAAATGGAAAAATAATTACTTTTCAGAGGTGATGAAGGATCTTGAGATGGAGAGATTTTCATCTAGTATCCCAATGGGCTCTCAGCGCAATCAAGTGCATCTTTGTAAGGGAGAAGCAGGTGGAGATTTGCTGCACTAACCAGAAGGCAGTGTGACCAGAAGGCAGGCTGGGAGGTGTCATTGTGAGCCCCAGAAGCCCAGCAGCCTCCAGAAGCTGCAAGTGACCAGGGCTGGGCTCCAGAGCCCTGAGAGACCCTGCAGCTCTGCTGATGGCTGGATTGTGTCCCAGGGATGCTGATTCAGGTTTCTGGCACCAGAACCACGAAATAATACATTTCTCTTGTTTTCAATCATCAAGTGACAGGAACCCATAACAGCAAGCATGGGAAACTCACACAGAGACGTTAAGATCAACGTTTTCAGGGGCAAATGAAAGATATGCAATTGGGAAAATCAAAGAAATAAAGCACAGATGCCACTGCTGAAGTCAAGTTGAAACTACTGAATACAAACTCATGAATTTTTAAAAGAAATCTAAGATTCACCTTTTTTGTTACATTTTAAGCTCTCTGAAATCCAAATTTACCTTGTAATTTAGGGTAATTTCAGCATAAACTGCTTGGGATCTCCTTTTTTTTATGTTACATAAACTAATGCTGCACTAAACAGTGAGTCATGCCTTAGTTTTGTGAAATGTAGACCTTCTATTGTGAGTACTGAAAGGCTTAATCCCCACTATCCAAAGCTGTGAAAATTTGAACAATTAAAAACGTTTACCATGGATTGAAACACATTGAATCAAATAAAAATGCATGAGACCATAATGACACTAAAAAAGAGAAGAATTTCTTATGCTGAAATTTTTCATAATTTACTTGGAAATTAGTAATTAAAAGGAA
The DNA here is from genome assembly GCA_004363535.1 of Dasyprocta punctata. Lineage (NCBI taxonomy): Eukaryota > Metazoa > Chordata > Mammalia > Rodentia > Dasyproctidae > Dasyprocta > Dasyprocta punctata. Next base: position 7,009 of record RJWM01028446.1, read on the forward strand.
AAAAATTAAGCCTTGGTCAAGCTTTCCAGTAAAAGCAATATTCCAGAGAAATCAGTTATGTGGTTGATGAAGGAGAGCTCTGATTACAGAAGAATACCAGCTCTTAGAGACAAGAAACAGTGGAACGAGAAGGTCGGCATTCTGCCCATCCCTGTGAAGCCACTGGCCTGGGTAAAGATGTTCAAATGATGTTGAAACTATCTAGTACATACACAGTTGATGGAAACTGGATATTCATATATTGCCAAAGTAGCACCACATAGTTTCTTTTCTAGCAACAAGGGAAAATCAATAGTTGTGCTCTGGTTTGGATCTTAAGTGTTCCTCAAAAGCTTGTGTGTTGAAGGTTTGATCCCCGGCAGATGGTGCCATCAGAGCTATTAGAACCTTAAGGAGGCAGGCGGAAGGAAGTGAGTGGACCGGGGTGTCCTGATAAAGGGGCTGCCAGAGCCTGGGCCCTTTCTGTCTGCTTCCAGGCCAACATATGGTGATCCACCTCCTCCTCCAGTACATCACCCCCACCCCAAAATGTTCTTTCTCTTCTCAGGCCCAAACTGATGGAGCAACCAACCATTGACTGAACCTTCTGATACCATAAAACAAAATAAATGTTCCCTCCTTTAAATTGATTTTCTCTGGTCTTTTGTCACAACAATGGAAAGCTGACTTACACAAGTTGAATCATAAAGTCACATCAAGCTGTTATCATCTACTCTTGTAGTCATTTGTTAATGTCATCAAAATACTATGTGCCCTGATGCAATACAATATAAATGACATCACCTACGGCCTCTAATTAAAAATATGTAATTTGGATTCACCTTGTAAAAGTAATCTCTATAAGAATACAGAGAAAAAATAAGATCAAGATAAATGACCCCATGGCAGACAAATTTAACAAATCCAGAAAGTAGAACATCACGTAGAAAGACAGACCGGCCTGCTCAGCAAGTCACGGTCATGAAAACAGAGACAGCAGTGCCTGAGTAAAGAGACACAAGGCTTCCACAGCTGGGACGTGGGTGCCCTGGGGCTGGGCGGCAGCTTCAGCAAGCCAACTAAGCTGGACATTCGGGAGACAGCTGGAAAATCTGGAATGGTGACAGTGTATAAAATAAAACAAAGACAGGGAGTGAAGATCATCAACTGGAAAACACACCTTACTACTTCACATAGGGAGTATGATCTTATAGATGCATCGATGTACAGATATAGATGTATCACACACACACAGCATAATACACCCTACAGTGTTAAAAGTAATCTTCAGTAGGAATAAAGCATTTCTATTTTCTTAATTTTATTTCTATGTATTTTCTAATTTCCTAGGATGTTCATTTGCTGCATTTGCAACAATGAAAAGTATGTTTTGAAAAGAGAAAACCCACTTATGTCTTCCATTTTAAGAAATATAAAAGAGTGGATCCCTTGGTCACTACTGCCACTGAAATAAAATACTGAATAAGACCTAAAAATACCTCTTAAATGTATTAATGAAAGTGAAAAAGTAAAAATTTCTCCAAAGAAAAAAGGGAGGAAAGAAGAAGGTATTAAACACAGAAATTTGCATGCTAAAATTTCAAAGGCATAAAAAGTATAGAACTTCTAAACTAGCTGTGAGGAAAACAAAATGAGAAAAAAGGGAAAAAGGAGAAAAAACACAGACAAAAATATCTGGTTGATATGAGCTTATCTAAATACTACAGATGTTATGGTAACATAAATGAACTGAAGGCTCCAGTTTAAAGACAAAGATGGTCAGATTGGATTTAAACATCCAACTACATATAGTTCACAAAAGGCACTTATACAATAAAATAATTCAGAAAGGTTACAAGTAAAATAACAGGAGAAAGAGATCAAGAGAATAATAACCAAAAGGAATCTGCTATCATTTTACTAGGTATTTTATAGAGTAGATAGATAATACATCTTAAATAAATAGACATACGAATATATATACACACATATATATGTGACTTACATGTAAAAGCATTTCTAAATGTAGATTTAAGACAAAATAATGACTTTAATTTACCAGGAAGATATAATAATTTAAGACTTGTATACAACTCATAAAATAGACTCAAAATACGGAAAGCAAAAATGACACAAACATGGGAGAAAATTTCAAATCAATAATCATATGGGAAATTTTCACATAGCCCTTTAACCAATTATAAATCAAATGCATGAATAAATGTATGCATATATAATATTAAATCTGTAACAGATTTGAACAACATAACCAAGATTTATTTAAGGTACCTATAAAGAATTTCACATACACAAAGGAGAAATTCAAGTTCTTCTTAACTTTATGTGAAACATTTATAAAAATCAATGACATATTGAGCTAAAAAGCAAATCTGAACATATTTTAAAGGATTCAGATTGTAAGGACCACTCCATAATTGTTAGAAATCAGTTCAAAATTGGAGGCTGAGGCAAGAAGATCACAAATTCGAGTTCAGTCCTGGCAATTTAGCAACTGTTTCACAAAATTAAAAAAAAAAAAAAAAAACACGGAAAAAATCAAGAAAAATAAATGTATTTTATTTATACATCTATTGAATTCAGACTGCAGTGAATTTGGATATGGTCCACTAAACTGAGCTGACCATAAAGAAACCCTTGGGATTTTAAGAGATGAGCCACCAATTGTCCAGGGGTAAAATCAGTGCTTGAATCTGTGCAACAGGGGCTAATTTGGATTTAACAGGGTCTTTTCTTTTTTCTTTCTTTCTTTTTTATTTTTTTTCTTATTTTTGGAATATCATCTGTTCCCAAGCAAATTCCAAGATTTTCTGGTTTAGCCTGTAGTTTTCCAACCTAAACTGTTCCTTCCTACAACCTGGCAAAGTAAGGCACTGAGGACAACTGGGTCTTAGAAACATCCCTGTAAGGTGGTCTTTATTAGGATAAGTAGAGAAAAACCACTCCATGTGGGTCTTCTTTCATATTTTAATTACTTGGGATACAGCTCTAAGTATTAGCATCAGAAAGTACAAATTGAACACCTGGCTATTTCCTGTTAAAACCAAACTATATGGGAGGAATTTGTGGCTGAACCAGAATGAAACTTAGGGAGTGAGGTTAAGAAATCACCCTGTATAATATTGCATTCCATATGATGTGCAGTTATCTCTGCTTTTATTTGGAAAATATTCTGGAGCTTAGAAAAGATGAGTGCGGATTTCAGTGACAGCAATAGGGAAATTCTAAAATAAACTGTGGAGGCTGGGGCGGGGGGCTCCTGGGTCAGCTGAGCAGCAGACCCTGCAGGCTGCGCTGGAGCCCTGAATCCCCTCTGCACACATTGGAGGCTGTTGATTTATTCGACTGTCCAGGAGAAGCCATGAACTCAGAGATACTGATCACCTCCAATGGTCCCATCTTTGGATAAAAACAGAGATCAGAATCCCAGCGCTTGTTCAAAAGCATCGTGGAAGGGTACAGGAGAAAAGGAAGATGCGAGTCAAAGAAGATGACAAGACGGCCCGAGAGGGAACGGAAGAAAAGAGCAGCATCCGAAGTCACCTGACGTGTAACTGCATGCATCTGGCTCACTGCTGGCACCAGATGATTATTCAGAGCTCTTTTAGTTGTATCTGAGCTATTTGGTTCATGAGAAAGTTCTGTAGCAAGCAAGAGTTAGGGCACAACATCCTAAGATTCTTCCCGGAGACTGACGATTCCATTAGAGTGCCCTGAGGAAGGTTTCCGCCCAGCTGGAGCACCCTGGGCCTGCCCCACTCTCTCAGGCCTGAGACCAGAACCGAGGCCACACCCTGAGCAACTTGACCTGCCGGCGCCAAGTGAGCAGCTGTTCACAGGTATTTCAAACTTAACATCTGAAGACCAACGCCAACTGGGAGGCTGCAATCCCAGCACTCAGGAGGCTGAGGCAGGAGAATCACCTCGAGTTCGAGGCCAGCCTATGCTACACAGGGAGACCCTGTCTCAAAAAACAAAACAAAACAAAGATCAATGCTGCCCCTCCCTTCCAAGATCTATTTCTCACATGGACTTCTCATTCTTCCAGTTAATCAGACCGGAGCTCCTCGATCAAACCTCGATTCTTCTTTCCTGGTGCCCTTTCCTGGATTGAATTCTGTCCACACAAAGCCACACACTCCTCTCTGACTGCGGCAGCCCTCTGAGTGGCATGCCCTCTTCTGCCTTTGTCTACATTGGAGTCCTGCTCACTGTGTGCAGTGCAGTTCGAAGGTGGAGAAACTTCTTCATTGCTTCCTTGGCCAATAATGAACCAGGCCTGAGGCAGAGTGGTCCCTCAATTAGCATCGCTTAAATGATGACAAGAAGGAGCCTTTCTCAGCAGCCACAGCCTCCTACTCAGACCAAGGGGGTAGCGGTGTAGCAGCCCTGTGAAGCCAGAACCAGCGACCCGGGGGTGGGGATGGGCAGGCCTGAGAGCGGCGCCCAGGTCTTTGCCCAGGTCACCTGGACCGTGCTGGTCTGCTGAAATGCCGGGCAGCTGTGGGGTCTTTCCATAATTTTTATTAATGCCTATCACAGATTCATGGGTTTCATTTTGGCAGATTTAGTGTGGTTTTATTAGGAAACATTGGAAGGTCTTATGAGATTGCCAAAGAAGAAGTAAAAAGAGAAAAGAGAGGGCTCAGGAGACTTCCTGTGACAGAGAAAGAGAAAAATAGCATTAGAGAAAAAGCTCTATGTGCTAAATAATAGGTTCCAATGGTGTGGCATTCACAGACACAGCACCTTCATGTAACATATTCTGAGCCCCGTGTGGAAAGAAATAAGGAACTAGTGCAATATTGTCTTCACTTTCAAACACAAGTGTGATTTCTCCATTATCTATGCTATTTCCTCGTATAGAGGAAGAACAAGGCAGCAAAGATATCAGCAAACCACATTAACAGGCAATTCACAAAAGAAACAGTAAACGACAAATAAACAAATGAAAAAAGAGTGTTTAACTTCACAAGTAATCAAAGAAACACACATTAGAACAACAACAGAACAATTTTCCTATACACTGGGTAGGATTATTTAAATGGTAATATCTAGTGAATTTCAGAACAAGTGTAGGAGTGGAAATTGGCAAATCCTTTCTAAGAGAAACATTAGCTCTATATCAAAAGGCTTTAAACCATATTCCAATAGTCAGTGACAGTGATTATAATTTATTCCAATTTGTGCACAAAATTTTTTATGTTTAAAAGATCACTAAGTACTCCAGCTGGGATTAGAACTCAGATGTGTCAACCCTAAAGAGCATGGATTTCCCCAGATACAGAATTACTCTCAATCCATTGGTAAACAGGTGATCAAAAATGCTTTCACTGTATGTGAGAAAAGCCATGATTCAACTTGCAGGACTTCCAAGCCCGGACCGTTCTAAGCAGGGTGGGATGGTGTAGTAAGCATTTAAAACCCAAGCACAGAGGAGTTCTGACAATGAGAACACATCCCCAATCCTCATTGCAATAACACACTTACGAAGGTTTCATCATGAGAAGTTTCCCTGCATCCATATGAATAAATGCATACAAGCCGCTGAACAGACGGAAGATGCTTGCTCTAGAACTCTACTTAAAAGAGATTTAACTTGAGACTCAAAATACCAATTACCTTGAAGACTCAAGCGTAAGCAATTAGCCTTATTTTGAAAGCTTTTGTACAAAACAAGCAAACAAAAAAGAAGCAGGGCTTTCTAGGGTCTCAGCCCCTCCTCTGGTGTTTTACAAGGTTAGTGGCCAGTGTGGACCAGACACCTCGATGCAAGCTGTTCTCTTGGAATTAATGTATTTCGAAGTCAAGAGCCAGGCAAGTAGCAGTGCTAATCAAGCAAGTGACAGCATTAATCTCCTTTGGCTCAGCTCAAAATAGGATGTGCCACCGGTGACCCTAAGTCCTTCCCCTTCTCAAGCCATTAGCTGAACATCATATTTCTTTCTGCTGCCAACACCGGCGCCACCAGCCACACAATTCAAACAGCAGGGAAGAACACAGATGACGAGAGAGCAGCTTATTAACTCTGCCTGGGAGTCGGTGCTCACGGATGGCTTCTCCAAGGTGTTCTCTTAATTTGCCCAAGGTAATGAGAAGATAGCCCTCAGCCAATTACCCTGCACACCTTGCAGGAGGATGAGCTGCTGAAACGTTAAAGGTCTGAGTTACAAGGACCCACGCAATGCTGACACCAAGGGGAATTTCAGGCAATGATTTACCTAGGAGACAACCTAGGTGTCATTTCATGACTCTGGTGCAGTTCTCACCAGTGACCAGATGCCACAAAGGAACCAGAGCAGAAGACCAGCTAGGCAGCAGATCTGTCTGTACCTGGGCAGGTTCTACCCCGAGGGATGGTTTAAGAACAAACCAGAATGAAGGGAGAAATCATTCTCCATAAACAAGGAGAACACAGTGGACCCAAACCCAAGGTCTAGAGTGTTCCATATAAATGGGGAAACCTCTCTGAACTCTAATTTCCATCTCCTCAGTTCTCAACTCCCTTCACTAAAGGCCAAAATGTTGATGATTTCCCGTGAGAGCCACTTACTGTGGCCTGGTCACGTCCGTAAGAGTCTAGAATTCCTCTCCAGTGTTGCGTCCTTTCATCACCTGCCAGAGTCCGGAGCAAGCTCACCGATGGGCAGCTGCTTTGCTTCCAGCACCAACTTCTGGCTCCTATCAACCCCAAGTTGCCATGGCTTATTTTCCAGCTCTGAAACACATCTTCGCTTCTCTTTTCCCCTCTGGAGCACATGGTCTCCTCCCTTTCTGAGTGCAGGTTCTAACAAAAGTCTCTGAACATCTGTTTCCTTTATAGAAGGAAATTGGAGCAGAAATCACCCTAAAAGGACTTGCTCACATCCACCCACTGTAAATCCCTCTGACTGGACTCTGGACAGTGAAATCCAAATGATGTCTGTACTCTGCAGGAGACACAGCATAAAGGAGTCACCTTTGGGGATCCCGAGCCCTCCCTTCACCACAGGTGGTACAGCCAGGTGTGAACGTCTGGCCCAGAGACTGAATCACCAGGTTGGCAAATGACCTCAGACAGAATCCCAGTGGCAGGCCACTTGGAAAATGCATAACTCAGACAAGGACAGTGAAATGCAATTTAGAGTTGGAAATTTAGAGTTGGTTTCATAATCCATGATATAGGATGCAGAACTAGACCAGACTCTCCGAGCCCGGGGATGTGCTTAGCAGATGGTGGTGTGGGTAACATCAGCAGGCAGTAAGGACACCACAGTATAGCAAGGAACCCCACCGAGGCTCCCGTGTGCATCTTACAAGAAAACCTCAAATATTTAAAGTAATACAACTGAGGCATTTCCACAAAGCCAAAGAGTTTGTGGAAGATATTGACTAAATGGCACTTAAATCAATAACTAATGAGAAAAGCTGAAGTTAATTTACTTCTACCAGGCATAGTATCACACACCTATAATCCCAGCACTTAGGAGGCCAAGACAGGGGGATCACTGTGAGATCAAGGCCAGCCTGAACTACACAGCAAGACCCTGTCTCAAAAAAAAAAAAAAAAAAACTTAATTTACTACTGAATTATCATTGCCAGATTATTTACATAATAATAACTGTGGTGGACTAATTAATGGTCAACTGAAGTGGGACCACCCAGCTGAACTGAGTCAGCATGATTCTGGGCATGGAAAACCCACCTAAAGATTGTTGCCACAGGCATAAAAAGAGAACAGAAGGGGAAGAGTGCGTGCTGCTGGTTTCCCAGGAGAAGCTCTGTTGCGGCTGGTTTTCCTGATGTTCCTGTTGGAGGAAGGGCTCAGGTCCTCACTGTCAAGGATGCTGTTCTGTTCAGGGAGCTCTGAAGGCTTTGTCTTGGGCATCGCTTCCTGGCTCCAGTGCACACCCCTCAGCCTCCTGGAACAGATCCTTCATCCTGCTGGCGCAGACTCTTTAGCTTCCACCACTGAGCTTTGGGCCTTCCTGTGCAGATCCTTGATAAGGACTTGCATGAGACATTGCTGTGGTCTCTCAGCTAGACTCATGCAGGACATGGCCGTGGAATCCAGGCCCTTTGCTGGATTCTATGGGTCTCTAGTGTGCAGACAGATCTTTTGCACTCTTCTGCATTTGACTTCTTGAGTGAATATTGTAAGACAGTTCTATAAATTTATGTGTCCTGTATTAAATTGATATTCTTGCAAACCCTAACTACAAGAGTAACCTAGACTATTTTCCCAAGGAAGTCAAAAAATCATCTGTACCAATCACTCTAAAATGGGCAATTTGGTCTTGAGTTATACACTTTTTGGTCATTTGTCAGAAGAATTCTTATAAACACATGCAAAACAGAAAAACAAGAAAGTTAGAGGTTTGGTGACATGTCCTCAGGGCACTTGCATATAAGAATTTTGAGACTTTCTGTTAGATCATCTCACCCAAAAAACTTGGTGAGATGATCTAAACACATGGTGTCTTAGTCACCTTCCCATTGCTGAGACAGGCTCACAGCTAAAGGAGGAGAGACTCAATTTGGCTCACAGTTTCAGAGGTTCCAGTCCATGGTCAGCTGGCTCCCAGGCAGGCAGGGCATGCTGGAAGGGCCTGGGCAGAGGAGAGCTGTCTGTGTGGTGGCAACCAGGAAGTAGAGAAGGGAGGAGCCAGGCAGGGCGATATACCTTGCAGGCCACACTCCCAGTGACACACCTCTTCCAATCAGAGCCCACCTCCTAAGAGCAAGTGAGCTCTAATGCCCCATGATTCAATCGCCTTCCAAAAGCACCATCCATGAGCACATGAGGTAATTGGGGGACATTCTCAATCTAAACCATAACATATGGAAATGATTGCAAGCCCATACTTGTGAAACACTGTTCCCACCACATCATAATCATAATCAGAACAATGCTTTTCCAACAGGATAGAGCAACACTTCCAAATGGTACAATGAAAAGATGGAATTTAAAAAAAAAAAAAAAAACATAGGCCAACATAGAGCTCTCCAAGTCATCTCAAAAGTTTGAGATGAAAGACTAGGAAAGTCTTTCTTACCCTATTTATCTTGTGAATTTCTTTTAGAAAGTCTATTAAGAGGTGAATCCATTCAAAGCAAATTATATGTATCTATGGAAATGTCACAATGAAGCCCATTACTTCATACAATATGCTCTAATAATTTTAACTTTAAAATATAAGAGAGTCTAATGATAAAAATGAAATTAATAACCTGGTAAAAGAGGTAAAGAGAAAAGCTGGAAGCAAGTGTCAGCAACTCTTCGTTGCTCGTGGAGCCACAAGTCACAGGTCCAAAGGCCACCACTGTGGGATTTTGCGGGTCTCAGCCCAACAGATAATCAGAGTGACAGCACCCCCAGGAATAGGAGGAAAGGAGAGAACAAAGGCAAAAAAAACAGGTGCTAAAGGAGCAAAGGTGAGTGATTTTCCTCCTCGTTAAAGGCTAGCTCTTTATACACAAAGATTCAGACTCAGAAATTAGTGAAATAAACAGAAAGCCCCTTGCAAAGGAAATGGTGCAGAAACAAGTACAACAATAAATTAGCTAGTATCTGAGGAACCCAACTAGTTAAAAGTCAAGCCCGCTTCTCGTCAATATTCTGCAGGGATCTAGTTCTGCTGAGAACCTCACTTTTCTCAATATACCTCAAACCTGTCTGCAATAATTACCTGAGTCATAGAAATGGGGCATTTTAAATTTTAGTGACACATTAATGAACAAGGTAATCCTCTTGACAGATCCAGAGAAAGATTCACCACAGGAAATCAAGCAAGAGCTCCTCAGATCAAAATACAAGCCGTATAACCAGCCTTGGCAGGCCCGTCCTGCATCAAAGCCACACTGCAGACAGTCACAGCCCCTTCAGACACCTTGAAGCCGCTGACAGATTTACTACTTTTATTTTCCCTGGCAGCTGTTTGGCAGGCATCTCATCTCAGAAGACTGGAGCCTTTGTCTTGGAGTCAAGGGTTAATAGGACCCTTAATTGCAGTATCATTTGTAACAAGGTCCCACCTTTTTACAAGGAAATTCTTTCTGCAAGCTGAGGGGAGTAGTGGATGCTCCAGTCTAAGATGTAAAATCTCAGAGTACAACCCAAAGTGCGAGTCAGAACGTGACATGAATAGAGGACCGTGTCCCCAGGCACGTGCTGTGGCATCTTTGGCTGGTCACTGCAGTGAGAGGGGAGGTGGCTGCTGGTACCAGTGCCCACAGGTGACTCTCTCTGCCCCTTCAGGCTAGCAGTGACTAGGCTCAGAGTCCCACAGGCCAAACTGTGTCCCTGGAAATTTCGTGTGTTGGGCTGGGCATGTAGCCCAGTGGTAAAGTGCTTGCCTAGCATGCAAAAATTCGTATGTCAAAGTTCCCATCCCCAGTACGACCTTACCTAGACAGGGGTCGTTAAAGACATAATGCCAAGGCCACTGGGGTGGGCCATATTCCAGTAACAAAAAGGAAAGTCTTGGACACAGAGACAGGCTCAGGAAGAAGGCATGTGAAGATGGAGACAGGGACTGGGGTGGTCCCTCTGCAGGCTGAGGAGCTCCAAAGACCCCCAGCAAACCACGAGGAACCAGGACCAAGCCATGGGCAAATCTCCCCTCACAGCACAGAAGGAACAAACCCTGAAGCTGCCCGGCTCTGAGATATCAAGGGTCATGCAGTGTGAGATAATGAATATCTGCCGTGTAAGTCACCCAATGTGTGGCACTTTGATAGGTAGCCCTAGCAAACCGCAGTGATTGATCAAAAACTATGGTGAAGAGAACAGTCAGCCCCTCCTGAGAATCGGCCATGCTGGGACTGGGAGGAGCCCACCAAGAAGCCAACTAGCCAGCCTCTCTGGTAAGCTGTGCAAGCCATGTGGGGTCCAGGAAGAGACAGCGCCTCCTGTGAGCCTACTGGGGCATGGGCTGAGAATCAACACGCCCCTGCCACCCCACTCCCTACCCCCGCCAGCAACTGGCTGGTTCAGAGAACAGGCTGAGTTGATAGCAACTGAGGTACAAAAAAGCAACTAAATGCTTATATTGTTTGGTTGATTTTGCAGGCCTGAGGCCAGTGGTCTGAGCATCTATAGGGAGGATAATAGTATGCAATACAGCAAATATGGGGGATGTCCTTCTGTCTTGTCTTTGAAATCCAATATTGTTCTCACTGTTTTGTTTTGTTCCAAATAATTGTTTTGCTTTCTTCAGTGTTATGTTTTGGTTGGTTTTATTCTGTTTTGTTTTGGTTTGATTTTGCTATGTCTGATGGAATAGACAACTATTGTGAAGATAACAAGATATACTATGGTAGCCATTGTTGTTTTTGTAGTATCCTGCTTTGAAGTTCTGTACCAACTTCACTGCTTTGTTTTGACTGACTTTATTCTGTTTTGTTTTGTTGGATTTTATTATCTTTAAAATAAAAAACTATGGTGTGTGTTTAAATTTTTGAAAACTTATTATAGCAAAAGACACACACCATCAATCCCCCCTTCAAAATACTGCAACTCATTTTGAACACACTTGTCCCCTCTCTCTTGCCATTTTCTGAAGCGAACCTGGAAATTGTCTTTCATTAACTTCTGTAAGAGACATGGTCAAACATACAGTGACATCCAATGGAAAGTCAGCCTCATACAAACACTAAAATGTATTCTCATCCACCTTATTCACTGACTCTGGCATCATGTGACTTCTGGCTCCTCCCCAAAGCCAAAATGATCATGAAAGATAAATGTTTTGAATGGATTCAGGACATCAAAGCAGCCAGGACTGTGTCAACCAAAGATACTCACGGAAGAAAACTTCCAAAATTGCTGCAGAAGGTGGCAAGGATGATGGGATGAGTATGTTCAAAGTGAAAGGAGTATTTGGTGGGGAGGTTAATAGCAATGTGTCTTTTACTGTAATAAATCTTTTTAATTTAAATATTCACCATTCTGTTTGATCACACTTCTGTCATTCTTGCAAATATTATCTCAACTTTCCATAACCAGCCACATCGTCATAAGTTCCAACCCAGGAAGAACAAACTCCCAGCGTGTTCCTCTTTCCTCTGCCAACCCACCAGCTCTAAAACCCAAAGCCTCTCTTTTCATGTTATAGAACCTTAACTTAAATTTCAACTTGGATACTATGGTCACTGGAACATCAAAAAGCAAGTGATGCAAAAATTCTAGTTAGGGAATCAAAAAGAAAAACTACAGAAAACAAGGAAGTGAGATAATTTGTAAGAAATTTTAAACCGTTGGCCTCTTTGTCCCCTACCCGCATCCAAATGGGAAATGGAGCTGCTGTCTGCTGATGTACAGTCTTCATCCCTTAGCCTTGGTCTCTCCTCAGTCTATTACCCATGGTCAGCCAACATCCAAATATATGAAGTGGAAAATTCCATTTCTAAACAATTCGCAGATTTTAAATGGCACACAGTTCTGGATAAGCACCATGCTCAGGATGCAAATCATGTCTTTGCCCAGTGTATCCACACTGTATATGACATCCACCCATTAGTCACCAAGTAGCCATCTTAGTTAGCAAATCTACTGTGACTGTTCCCAGGAGATTGTTACAGTACTCAGTAATGGTTGCAAAGCATGAGAACAGTGATGCTGACTGCCAATTTTGCTACAGATACTGTTATAGTTATTCTACTTTATTATTAGCTAATTTCATTTACTGTGCCTAATTCATAATTTAAACTTTAACATAGGTATCCACAGGAAAAAAACATATCTATGGAAAAAGTTACATCTATGTGACTGTACCTAGTTGCAAAAAAAACTATAGGAAAGAGCATGGTGTTTATCATAGTATCTTTAGTGCTATCTGTGGTTCAGGCATCTACTGGGGATCATGGAACAATGAGAAGGAGTGACCACTGTGTTAAAATTCAAAGTATGGTTACCAGCTCAGCAGCAGCAGCAACCAATTCTCAGGCTCCACCCCAGACCTACTAAATCAGAATGGGTGGGACCCAAGACCTGTGTTGCAGCAGGTATTCCAGGCACTTCTGATGCCATTAAAGTGTAAGAACCAATCTTGCACTCAAAGCCAAGAGGCAAGTGGGTCCCATTTGATGGCAAGTAAAGTTGGAAGTGACTCCTCAAGGGCACTGAGTTCAAAGGGATCCTGGGTCTGGCTCTGATTTAGAAATTAAAACCTCCTGGAGAAAGAGAGTGAGCGCCAGCTTGCAAGGCACAGAACAGCCATCCTCAGCATCTCGAGGTCATAAACCATTACCAGTACATTGTTCTTCAGATCAGTGATTGCAAATAAAAAAGTCTTCCCAATTCCTGAGATGACTTGGATCCTAGTACACTGGTATAAAGGCGAAAGAAGATATAAAAAGTTTGCTTTCAATTCTAAGGCAAAACTCCAAATAAAACAAGTACACAGCAGCACTTCTCTTTCTCTTACTAAATATTTATCTCTCCTTCTTCCCTGCATACCTTGTGTGCTTTTCAGGGTGATGCTATTTTGGTGATGGCATAAGGGAGTTTGATTTTCCTCCCCTAATTCAGGGAAACAAGCAACATACAAAATTTAAAGTTACGAGGTAACTGAGTTTAAAATGTGTTATTTACACTGCACCCATGTGATGGGTTCTCTTCACTTTTAAAAGGATATCAAAGAGTTCTTTGAAGGATTCTGTTCTCATAAGGTATTTCAGGTCTGATCCGATTTATTTTAAAAAGCACCCCCGACCTCGCGTTCTCTCAAGCCTGAACTCGTGGGAGGCAAGCCTGCCACTGACCTCCTCCAGCTTCCGTCTCCTTTTCCTCTCTGCCACCAGTTGTTCCTTCCTGTCACAGGGAGCCACCCATCGTTCATTCATATTCTTTCTCCATCTGTCTCTCTCTCTCTCTCTGTCTCTCTCTCTCTGTCTCTCTCTCTCACTGTCTCTGTCTCTCTCTCTCACAGTAGTATTTTTCTTTGCAGTTTTATTAAGATATAATTGATGAAGAAAATGACATACATTTAGGAGTATAACTTGATGTTTTGATATGCATACACGTTGTGAAACGATCACCGCAATCAAGTTAATTAACATATCCATGCGTCACTTCACCAAGTCAGCACTTTGGAGTGTGTGCGTGTGTGCATGTGTGCGTGTGTGTGTGTGTGTGTGTGTGTGTGTAGATCACATGAAGACTCACCCTATCAGCAAATTTCAAATATACAGGACAGCACTGGTAATGATACTCACATTTCCATATCTTAGATCTTCAGAACCCATTCATCTCGGGTAAATTTTTTTACCCCTTGACCAACATCCCCCCACTTCTTCTCTTCCCAGAGCCTAGCAACTACCCCTCTACTCTCATCTTCTCTGAGTTCGGCTGTTTTAGACTACATACAAGGGAGATTGTGCAGTATTTCTCTCTCTGTGCCCAGCTTATTGTATCTAGCACATCTTCCAGATTCATCCCTGTTGTCACAGATGGCAGAATTTCCCTCTTTTTTAAGGTCAATATTTCATTGTGTGTACACACACATTCTGCGCATCCAGCAGTCTCTCAAGGGCTGTGTAGGTTGCTCCTGTATTTGAAAGTGCTTCCCTTGCCCCTCCATCTCCTGTTGCCATGGACACGGTGCCCTCTTTCCATAACCAGCGGATTTCTCCCCATCCTTTATGCCTTGCTCTCTCCATCTGTCTCCCTGAAGCCTGACTTGGCCATGTCTTCTCTAAACCTCTAGCATCTTTCCAGGATCTCCCCCATTTACCCTACAGTCACAGACTGAGTTCTGCGACTGGTTATCCACACTGGTGTGTTCTTCCTTTCCAGGGAATTCCTGTGGGAAGCCATTCCCTTCTTGTCTCTCACAGCCGCAATGCAACAATGCAATAGACTTGCGGTGTGAATGGATTGATTACTGAGAGTCAGTAATGAGAAAGTTCCTCTCCTGCTCCTGCCGGGAACCACACATACATATTTCAGACTTCAAGTGGAATGCCTGGACTTCAGGCTGCTGAAGGGTCCTTCCTGGCCTCAGGGAAGCACTCAAGAGTGAACCAGCTGCCAGCAGTTGGAAAGGTTGTGCGACATGTGAGGACTAGAAAGTTAGGAAGTCCAATCCTGTCACTCGCTGCCCTGAGTGAATTGTGTGGCCCGGAGCATGGTGACTCCTCTCTGACTTGGGCTTCTACCACAGGATCCCTCCGGTCCACTGGTAACAGGAATTTGTGAGAAGCTCAGCTAAACGGCTTAGAGAGTCAGCTAAGCTCAGTACAGTCTGAATGGTCTGATTAATCCTTCGCCCTGTTCTCCAAAGACATTTCTCTGATCCTTATATTTCCTCGTACGAATGGCAGGAGGCATCTCTGTCTTATTTATAGCTCTAAGTAAATTGGTATGAACATCCACCAAATGTATTTATTCTATTTCCCAAGAAATTTACCCCCAGAAAATGTCAAGGAAATGATCTTTGAAAAATGCATGTCCAAACGCAGCATAAAATATTTAAGGGGATGGCTGCGCTCTCGGTTTCCATTTTCTGTTACATTATTCCACAACCTCTTGTAAAAGTCAACTTAGTGCTTTTAAAGATGGAAAGTGGCCACAAGTTTTAAAAAGCCCCTAGATTCTCCTTGATTTTGCTTTTACTTTCAGCATTTTGCCTTGAATGATCGCCCTCAAGTAACTCAGATATTCAAAAATTGATGAACAATACTTAGCAAGGTAAAGCTCACATAAAGCTGGTGAGAACCAAGCCAGCCACTAATGGCTTGAAGATTCGCAGCCAGCCACACGTGGTGCTTCCCAGTGAGCCATTTCTTCCGGCCAGTTTCCGTGACAGTTTCAAACCCATCCAGCCACTTTCCCCGGATCCTCCACAACTCAGCCAATATTCCCCACATTGACCTATGGTGTCAAACTAGCAAATCATGCTGGGCCAAAGAAAAGAGCTCCAAAATAGGAGATTAATATTTAAATAGCACCATAAATCCATTAGTTGAGTTGACTGTGGAACAGATATAGACCATAGATTAACTCGTTTCTCCAACAACACTGTGAGCTAAGTACTATTTTTGCCCCATTCCAAAACAAAAAAATGGAAACATGAAGAAGTCAGATAACTTGCTCAGCAGTCACACAGCCAGGAAGTGGTCGAGCAGAGCAGCCCCAAAGCCAGGACAATCTCTCCATGCATGTGACGGGAGTCTCATGAATGGCGTGCATCATGAAAAGTTTCAGTGAGCCAAAGGGCATCCATTTCAGTGGCAAATTGCATTGGCACGAACAGCTACTGCTAGAGAAGGGTGAAACCCAGGAGATACTGTTACAGACAGCTGAGTTAATTAGAAATATTATAGTCAGGCAGACAGGGCTGGGCCCTCGAAGGAGCCAGTGCAGAAGACCAGATACCTTGCAACCTTGGAGGAGACAGACACCTCCTGCTGTGGACCAGACCTCAAGACAAAAGGAAAAACAAACACAACCACACCCTAAGTATAAACTTCAGGGATTGATATTCTAAATAGGAATGCATCACCTTGAGGAAGCCAAGAGTCACCATCCCAACCCCCTACAGGAAGAGTCACTGCTCTCTAAGCATGCCCCCTTGCTACATGACTTGTTTCCCCATTTGTCCCTGTTTTAATCAATTATACCTGAACAATTAATTGTATTGACTGACTATAGTTCTGTCTTAACTCATGCCCGCCTGCCTCGTGAGTTCCCATTTTCCCCCACTTTGAACCTACCTCAACTCATGGTTTTTGCTATATAAAAGTCCCTAGAAAAGACAGAGTCTTTGGCAACCCACTCGGGACCCCTTCTGTCTCTCTCTCTCAGACAGAAGCCGTCTTTCTCCCAATAAATATATTCTGCTCTTAACCTCTGTTGTTCCTAAAATTCATTCTTCAGTTTTATAGAACACAAACTTGTACCAGACATCTAGTAGGCTGGGAGTTTCTTTCCCCTATATCAATACAAGGACTTCTTCAGGATCTATGAGTATCAGGAAGATTCTCCACGAGGACACACAGAAGCCAAGTCCTGTGGCCTGGCCAGGCAAGGGGAGACTCTACAGACAGACCTAAAGAAAGCCCCTGTGCTGAGGTTAGCACCTTGCCACAGCTCCTAGATGACTAGCCAGGAGCTGGAACCCATAGCAGGAGAAACCTATGGAGGACAAACACGAACAACAGTTGTGGGCAACTGTGAGGCAACCTGAACCCAACCTTCACTAACCACTGGGACACACTCTAGAGAACCAGGTAACTATGCCAACACATCCTGCATTGACTTCGTCTCATTGGGACCAGAAGTGTCTCATGTCAAGCATGAGCTGCTGCCAGAGTGAGGGCACCCTCGGTCAGCTCGAGGGGTCAGCTGTCTGTCACTGCCTGGGCGGCCATTTGGGTCCAGCCCAGGGGACAACAGACAAGTTCCAAACTCAGGTCCCTCAGTCCTCTACACTTGCTTATTGGAGATCCTAGTAAATCCACCGGGCAGGTGAGAATGCCACCGGATCAGTCCACATTGAGTGCCAGTTATCAGAGACCCCTGCAGTAACAGCCATGCTACTACTGCTCATGGCTGGAAAGGAAAGGAAGAGGTCAACCAGTTGCTCTAGCAACAAAAGGCCATGAGGCACCCAGACCCTTGGTGTTTATTCATTACATCTAAATCAAGGACAATGAGAGAAGGGCAATGGGTGTTTCTGGGAACAGTAGTGGCAACTGTGGTGGGCTAAGAAGATCAAAACATTCTTCAAGGACAAAGCTTTCTTACAAGGACAAAGACAAGGATAGGATAAGAAAACGAGTTTCCCTGGGTGTCCTTAGCAGGTCTTATCTTGCCCTATAAGTCCCATAGCAGTCATTAGCCCTAGGGCTTCCAGCTAAAACCAAAACAGAACGGGGAGTTTCTACCTTCCAATCTGACCCAAAAGGGCAAGACATATTCAAGCTCAGACATCCCCTAAACTCAATTTATAATATGTGGTCCGAAACACACTTGCTGATTATTAACCTTGAGAAAGTTGAGAACTTCGTGGAGCCTCTGTCTCCTTATATTTAGGAGGAATAAATGAGAAAACCCAGGAGAACAAAACTGTACTCAGGCCAGTCCCAAGCACTGACTCCGCCAGGTCACCTGTTGTTACTGCCCTGATTGGGCTTCACCTCAAAATACTCTGGACATGCAGAGTGATATAAAGCGTGTGCCAGCCTCCCTGCCAAGAGCACACAGCCCCCTGTGCGCCCCAGTGCTCCTCTCAGGACCCCAGACATGGGGTAGCTACTGTCAGCCTCTCACGGGCCTCAAAGAAGGCTGACAGAGTATTTAAAAACTGACACCTGAAAGCACAACTAATGGTCTCTTGGTAGTCATGACAGCTGCTAGAAAAGACCTCTCCTTGGTGACATATAAGGGTACTCAGGATATGAGCTGTCTTTGTCTGTTTGGGCTGTGGTGACAAAATCCCTCCCACTACTGCTCACAGTTCTAGGGGTAGAGAAGTCCAAGATCGGGGTGCCAGTGGATTTAGTGTGTGGCGAGGGACCACTCCACCATAGACGGCACCTTCTTACTGCA
>RJWM01028447.1:0-25870 GCA_004363535.1 Dasyprocta punctata
CCATCGAATTGCCTGAATGTCACACAAGAAGAAACAGTTTTTGGAACCAACCAGTCCCCTGGCCAATGGAAATTATCAGACTTGCACTCACCTTAGGAAATCTATAAAAACTTCTTACTATCTTTGTTCTTCGAGCAGCTTGATCCTTCTCTTGATCAATGTTGATGTCCTTCAGTTGAGGCCCCCATTTGCTTGACCATCTCATAAAATTTTGTCTGTGCAGGTGTGTGTATATCAGTCAGCTTTCCCATTGCTGGAAAAAGTACCTGAAACTTGCAACTTAAAGGAGATGAGGTTTATTTGGCTCAAGGACTCAGTCCACAGTCAGCTGGCTTCAAGCAGGAATATCATGGTGGAAAAGTATAGTGGAACAAAGATGCTTAGTTTGTGGCAGCTGAGAAGCAGAGAAGGTGAACCACACCAGAGAAGAAGGGACCAGGGACCAGATATAGACCCTAAGGTCATACCTCTATAACCCATCCACACACCTAGAAGAGTGCCTTACTAATCTCCTAGGTCGCTTCCTAGCCAGACTGACAGTTAAGCTCATCTGCCACAGTGTGTGCTTGCAATATTCATTTTTGTCTCGTTTCCATTGTTTCTGAGCCAAAAGATCCCATCATATGGTATCACATGTCAAAGACCTCATCCTATTTTGGAAGTTACAACTCCAGTATCTTCTTAGCCTTGTAAGGTCTATGTGGGCATGGGTTCCTCAGGTGTGGTTCCTCAGGAACAGCCCCTTGATGTTTCCTTCTCAAGTCAAAGACCTGAGAACTAAAGAGTCAAGTTTTCCTGGTTTGTGGCACATGCCTTTAATATCAAAACTCTTGAGAAGCTGCGGCAGGAGATTTCAAGTTCAAGCTCATCCTGGGCAACTTAGCAACATAGTGAGACCCTGTCTCAAAATAATAAAAGAAAATGAAAGGGCTGCCTATGTAGCTCATTGTAATGGCCCAGGGTTCAATCCCGAGAACCCTATACGTACACAAGTACACAAACGAAGAAGTGGGTGGCCTGAGTTCCTTGTAGATAGGGCACAGGGACAGGGAAAGTTTCTTGTATATACTTCACATTGGCCCCAAGGGAAGGGGTGCATAAGTTTTCTTACCTGATTCCAGAAGGGAAAATGGAGGTTAGGCTTGAACACTGGCTGTCAGTAGTCAAATTATAGTGGTGCACTTGATGCCCTTTCCCTGGAGTGGGCAAGACAAATGATTTGCTTTGAACCATAGAAAACCAAAGGTGATTAGCTGTCACTTTTGTGGTGTAAGAGTATGATCCCAATTCTGCAAAGAGCCTTGGTACCTTTTGAAAAAAATAACTAGTAGCCACACTGGGAGCATTCCCATGGCAAGAACGCAGTGCAACCTCTAGGGCAGTGATGGCAAATCTTTTAGAGCTTTCAATGATAACAGTCTCCCAGCTGTGGCACACGTGCCATAGGCTTGCCATCACTGCTCTAAGGACTCATAGGCTGACAGTCAGTAGCCAGCAGGAAACAGGGTCTCAGTCTATAAAACCTCAAGAAACCCAATTTGTCTAACAACCAGGTATCAGTGTGCTAGGACTACCATAACAAAATACCATAAACTAGGTGACTAAAACAACAGACATTTATTTTCTTGGTCCTTGAGGCAGGAAGTACATGAATAGAGTGCTGGAAAATTAGGTTTCTGGTGGGGGCTCTTTTTCTGGCTCTTTGTTTCCTGGCCTTTCTTCTGTGCACACCCAGAGACTCTGGTATCTCTCCCTGTTTGAAGGGCTCCAGTCCTAGCCCATTATAGACCCACCTTTATGGCCTCATTGAATTACCACCTTTAGGACCTAATCTTCAAATACAGTCTACACTGGTGATTAGCTTGGACATATGAATGTGGGGGGGCACATTTCTATCCATAATACAGCTACCTACACTAGGAAACAATATTATTTTTTCAAAGTATTTATCCAAGAGAAATGAGAACATATATTTGAAACACGTCTTGCCCAAGAATATTTATGGCAACTTTAATTGTATTAACAAAAAATCAAAAGAGGTAACAGTTAAGTGATATCCATTCAACTGGAAGATAGACACACAAATTGCAGTCTATTCATATAATGGAATACTACTCAGGATCATTTTGAAGAATTTTATGTTGGCAAGAGCACACTCAGCTTGGACTAAAAGAACTGAAACCACTGAAATTGAAACAAGGCCTCTTGTGACCCCCAATTTCTTCTGGGCCAGAATTATGCTGATGAAGCTACCCTTCACAAACTCGAGGGTTTCCTATGGAAAAGGAAGGTCGTTTCATGTGGCAGAATCACATGCTTTGAATGGACTCTCACAGGACAGTAAAGAGCACTGGAGTGGAAGTACCTTCCTGGAGCGGAACCAGGTTTTACCTGAAGAACACATCCTGTGGTTTTTTTTTTAATTTTTATTTATTTATTTATTTATTTTTTTGTGGCACCAGGGATCAAACTCACAACCTTGCACTTGCCATGGCAGGCACTTAAGCCACTGAGCCGAACTCCTGGACCTAGTTTTTTGAGGCAGGGTCATACTATGTAGCTCAAGCTGGTCTTGCGCTCGCGTTGTAGCCCAAGCTGGCCTCGAACTCACTACGCTTCACCTACCTCAGCCTCCCGAGTGCTGGGATTAAAGGCGTGTGCCACCATGCCCAGCTACATCCTGTGTTCTTAAGGCTTGAAGCATTTAACAATATATGCCCTGCAGGATTTCAGGATCATTATGAGCCACAACAACTTCGTACTTTGCCTTCACCATTTTGAATGGGAGCATCATCTAGCTGTGTGGGTGTGTAGAGAGGTACAGATAAAAGTACCTTGTTAGTTCCAGAGTCTGGAACAAGGCAAGATAGCTGGGGATCCTCAGATACTTCTAGGCCTGGTTTAATTCATTAGACCTATACTCAAGACTGAAAACCAGGATTGGATGAGACTTTGAAGGTCTCGGAATGTGGTGAGCAAATTTTTAGGGTTGTTTACAAATTTTTGTTTGAGAAATATAGATGTTTTGAGGCTCAAGGGACCAATTGTGGGAGATTACAAAAATGGATATTCTACTCTGCAGTTTTTTGAAGAAAGAGTTGGACCTATTGAATCTGAGTTGGCCGAATGATGTGCTTCAACCTATAGAAGTAACAAAAACAATCACATGCCATTTCTGAATTTAGGATTCAAAAGCGTGTTTTCATTGCCATACTCTTGAAACCTTCTCCCAGTAGAAGGTCCTTTAAGAAAAAAGGCTCAGGGAAAGGAATGAATCCAGGGTCCTATCAGGAAGATGTGGTCTCACAGTAAAAGCGAAGCCAAAGGCAGTGCCGCAGTGCTCCTGAATTAAGATTGATTTAACTTGGTAAACGCCTTCTATGATGTACATCTCAAATTTTTTTTTTTTTTTTTTTTTTTTTACACCGGGGATTGAACTCACAACCTTGTGCCTGTCTGGCAGGCACTGAAGCCACTGAGCCAAACTCCTGGCCCTAGTTTTTTGAGACAGGGTCGCATAGTGTAGCTCAGGCTGGCCTTGCGCTTGTGTTGTAGCCCAAACTGGCCTGGAACTCACAACGCTTCTCTTACCTCAGCCTCCCAAGTGCTAGGATTAAAGGCGTGCACCACCACGCCCGGATCAAATCTTCTTAATTAAATTGATCTTCTAAGGATTTCAAATGCATATTTTACAACAGCCTCTAAGGAACCCAGAACAGGGAAGGACCTGTTTTAAAAAGATTCAGGGCATGGATTTTGTCAGAAGGTGGGACATCAATACAATTCATAGAAAACCCACAAAGTTATAGAATTATGCTAGTACATGGCACATCTTAAACCAAAAGACTCAAGAATAGTATAAAAAGAAAAGAAGTTTTTGAACCCCTGAATATTCATAGGAAGGCAACAGGCTAACAAAACTACTGAGTCACAAACACAGGCTACTTGTTATTAAAAAGGAAGAATGACTCAAAGGGTAGGGTCAGGAACCGACAAGGCAGATTTAAAGTCAAATAAAATCCATCCAGGAAGCAATACACCCCTTGGTCAAGTTTCTGGTGACATGTTAAGTTGGGGCTCAGAACTTCTGTGAACAGCGCCTGCTTCATGCCTCTTATATTCCCCCTTCAAGTGGGAGTGTCTATTGTGGTCACCCAATCCCTGCCTCACAATTTGGTGCCAGGTTATTTGCCCTTTTTCTTTTTTCCTCCTGTGGTTCTGGGGACTGAACTCAGGGTCTTCACCCTGAGCTACATCCCCAGCCTTTAAAAAAAAATATTTGAGACCAGGTCTAATTCTCTAAATTGCCCAGGCTGGGCTCAATTTGTGATCTCCTGCCTGAGCCTTCCAGAGCATTTGGTATTACAGGACACTGCCACCACACCTAGTTTCATTTCCTTTTTTCTCAAGCCAATTCTTAACCAGCCTGCATGCTGGTCTGCTTTACTCAGAATACCACATGATCGGAATGTTCATTTCTGTAAACCTCCAACAGGACCGGACTATCCCAGCCCCTAGCCCGCTTGCCAGCAAAAGCACTACTCTGCAGGGAATTCAGCTCAGCAGCTAGGGCTGTCATTGGCAAATACAGGAAAAGAGATAAGATAGGAGAAGGAATTTTGCAGGTCCTGGAGACAGCTCGGAACATCTGGGGACACCGAAACATTTACACTAGACATTTCAAAGAACTCTACTCCATGAGATGCAAGATCACCAGATAACTTTAACCACAGATGTTCATTGTGCTCTTTTTGCCTAATGTCCCCTGCCTTCTCTCCAATCCTATAAAAGGGACACACTTCTCTTTGTTCTGTTTAGGGCAGAGGATCTTAGTCTGTGCCTGAACAGCCATGTTGCCATTACACAAGTTTAATGGTCTCTGCTGCTTATATATTGTTACAATTTCTTTTTGCCCTCCTGATGTCTATGTGGCATGATCAGTCTGGTCATTCAACCAGTTCACTGAATGCAAGCAGGAACACCAGGAAGGAAAACAGGACCACATCAACATCTGCCATCCTTACTTTGCCTTTTAGCCCACCATAGGTCTATTTTGCTGAAATGTTCTGTGTACCTGAAAATAGTACATATTCTTTCATTAGTGGTATATACTGATAAATACAATATCATACACTATACTAACATAGTACATATATTATCAGTTGAGTTGTTTGAATCTGTATCTTTTTTATGTGAGCAATGTGTAAAATTTTCCACTCTATGTAGGTTGCTTCTCATTGTGATATTTTTTGAATTTCTGACTTACATATTTTGAAGCTTTGTTAGATTTAGAACTTGTATGTTTGACTTTATTATGAAATAAAGCTCTTTAGTCATCTTGTTTAACATTACCCCTTTAAAATGTTACTAGTGTTGTGAGGTAGTCCTCCTTATCCATTTGCATCAATGTTTTTTGTCTAGTTAAATCTAAAAAAATTTTTTAAAATGGCATATTTTTACATTATATGTAAACTGTTTATCTTGCTGTTTTTCATTCATCCTGTTGTTTCATTCTTTTACCATATCTATCAATATTTTTTTCTATTTCGCTTCCATTACTATATTTTGTGAGATTAGTATGCACTCTTGACCTACTTAAAGTTACTATACTTTTCCGGCTTCCTAATAAAGACGCAACATATGTACAAGTTTAACTTCTCTTATTTCCCCTTCCTCTTTGAGCTTTTGTTTGCATTATAAACACATTATGAACCTCAGATTATAAGGAAAAAACTTAAAAATGTATTTATCCACTTATTCATTCATTCATTCTTTTTGTTTTGTTTTTTGTTTTTGGTGGCACCAGGGATCAAAGTCACAACCTCACACCTGCCAGGCAGGCATTTAAGCCACTAAGCCAAACTCCCAGACCTAGTTATTTGAGGCAGGGTCAAACTATGTAGCTCAGGCTGGCCTTGTGCTCACGTTGTAGCCCAAACCGGCCTCAAACTCACAACACTCCACCTACCTCAGCCTCCTGAGTGCTGGGATTAAAGGTGTGCACCACCACACCTGCCTGCACTTATTCATACTTTCTGGCCCTCTTTTCTTTTCTGCAGTTGAGATCCCTTTAATTTGGCACTTTTCACATATCTTTTATGCAGGTGTGCTTGTGTCAGATTCTCTGATTTTATCTGAAAACAAATTTATCTTGACTTCCTTTGTAACAGGTACTGTAGTTGGATTTAGCAGATTACTATTTTTAGCACTTTAAGGATGTCTTTTCATAGTCATGCCCCTAAACTACTGATGATCTTTTTGGGTAGCCTTTCTCCTTTAGTGCTTTTAAGATTTTCTCACTAACTACTGATTTTCAGTTTCACTGTGATACGACTGTGCAGTTTTCTTTGTATATTTTCTGGCTTGATTTTACTGAACTCAGTCATTTTCAGCTATTTACTCCATCAATATTTCTTTTGCTTTAACCTCACCTCTTTTTGAGTATTTAGTAATATAAAGGGCATAATACCATCTTATGCTCTTTTTTCAGTTCTTTTTTGTGTGCCAGTTTGGATAAATTCCTTAGATGGGATTCTCTGTTCCTACATCTGCTACACCCACTCTGCCATTGTTGGGGCAAAATAACAAACTTATATAGATATTTCATGATTAATTAGAAGACTGACCAAGTTGCTGTTCTGCTGTCTCTGGTAAATTCAATTGATCCTGACAATGTCAGAGCGATTGCCTATACCTTCAGGCAACTTGGGCTGATGTGTGCTCAGTCAAGTCTCTCTTTGGAACAACCCCTATATTATGGTAATGTCCTTAGCCACTTTCATTCAGCCAAGTCCCTCTCTCCCCAACAATTCTTGTATTATGGGAATGCCCTCAAGTATAGTCATTCTGTAAGAGTCCCCTCCCCTTGTTCCTGCAATGTTTCTATTGTTTCAAGACCAGTCTGTCTGTCAATATATGATTCAATGTATGGACCCAATCATGTAACATTTGGTCATTTGCTTTGTACCTCCCATTGCTAATTCTGTATGGTCTAAACTCCTTCCTGATTCTGGCCATTGCTTGGGAGGAATTATCCCTGCAACTGTCCACTGTCTTGAACTCCAACAGTCTGCTGGTGTAAAGATTAAATGCTGCCATCTTACCTCCTCGGTGCAAAGAGTCTTCTTTTTGGTTTGGTTTGGCTTGGCTTGCCTTGGTTTGGGAAATTTCCCACAACACCCTGTGTTGATCATTTCTGGTACTGTATGATTTCAGTTGAGCTTACCCATTTGACTTTAAAAGTATGTCCTTATGCTCTATGTCAATTTCTCATATGTATTTTGTCTACCTTTCCCTTAACAAATTAACATACCAATTTTCATTTAAGTCCTCGTCTGTCAACTCCAGAATCTCAATCATCTGTATCTCTACTTCAACAGTTTTTATTGGTTATGGTTTACTCCCTCCCCTTCACACATCCAGTACCGTTTTACTGAAGGTTAGATTTATGCCTAATGTCATCTATCAGGGAGGGTCCTTCTCCTAGTCAAGCTGCTGGGGGCTGAGTTGGAGATGCTGAGTTGCTGTCTGCAGTCCATTCCACTTTTGGCCCATCCCATTGTTCTGAGCTTCTGAAAACAGCCAATTGACCACTGCGGGCCTCTGTTGGCCTTGGGAGCTCTGGCTCAGCTAAATCTTTAGCTTCTCTTCACAGACACCCTGCAAAACCTGGCAAAGGTCTTCAGAAGGCTGCGGCCGTGTATGCGTACACGAGTCGCGCGAGCTCACCGCCCCTCTGGCTCAGACTTCATGTGTTTGCCCACAGGCCGCGAGGTCTCGAGTTCGTCACCGGCTCATTTCCAGACCACTACACAGGTCACCGCTGGGGTCCTAGGGCCCAAGTGTGCACGACTACACCCGCGCAGTGCGGTCTTCTGGAGGCAGGGGCCAGCGGTGGCCACCCCCGCCACAGGCTAGCGTGCGGCGGGACCACGTGAGACCGCTCAGAGCGGTCATCTCACTTGAAATCCCCGTTCAGTCTGCGGAATTCGCCCGGTCTCCCAGTGGCCGCTGCGCGAGCGCCCGAAACGCCTTTTCCTTAAGTCAGCGGCCATGCAATAAGACCCGCTAGGCACCACAGCAGCGGCCACAGTCAGCTGTCGCCTATTTCCTAGCCGAACACTAGGCCGCTGCGCCCCCCTCGCTATGCGCGGGAGGCGTGGCCGTGAAGTGCGCTTGCGGGAGCCCTAGACCTGCCTGTGCACACCGCGCCTGTGTGTATCTTAAACGGGGTTCCGCATCTCTAGAGTGCCAAGCACGTGCGGACTGCGCCTGCGCGGGATTTCAAGCCTTGGGCGGGACGCATTCATCAGCGGGTTTGTGCGCACTGCGCTTGCGCGGGTGGTGGGCCGTGGCACACGAGCCGGGTAGGGGCTGGACGCCCCTCCGCGGTGTAGACTCATAATTCAACGGAAAAACAAGGGCGAGGTAGGTTTTCTGATGGGCAGCTCAGGCAGCTGTACCGCAAGTGAGGCAGGACATCCTAAATGAGGGGCCCTCGCCTTCCGTATAGTTGCTGGTGGACCGATGCCTCGGATCGTTTTCGAGACTTCCGCGAGCGGCCCCCCGCCCCGTGTCGGCTCCGAGCCCTGGGCCGAAGCGAGCTGGGCATCTGCCCCGCCCACTTCCCACGACCCGAGCTCTTCCCAGCGTGGCATCCATGGCCAGTGTTGCCTACGCCGGCACCTGCGGGAACCGTTTGAGTCGGAGCCACGCCCGGCCGACCCTCACCCGGACTTGTGTTCTAGAGTTCTGTCTACTCCGCCTTCAGCCTCAGCCAATCCTGGCCCAGACTGCCCCTTGAAAATGTATATAAATTAGTATCAACCTTGATTTAGATGTGAAACACAATTTTAAACAAAGAATTGCTTGTAATTGCAAAATACACAAACCCCAGAGTGCCCTTAGAAAATGAGGTTGAGGCGGAAAGGGTCTGGGCAAGCTGGCCTTGATTTAGCAGATGGGAACACTGTGAGGGCCACACAGGGGACTGTATTTATTTATTTATGTTTTTGAGATAGGGTCTTACTGTGCAATTCAGCTCACTTTGTAGCCCAGGCTGGTCTTGAACTCACAAGGATCCTCCTGCCTCAGCCTCCTGAGTGCTGGGATTACAGGCCTGTGTGATCACGCCCCGCGTAGGCAGGGGATTTTAAGTGGTGTTAAAGCTAACAGTTCTAGGGAGAGCGTAGGCATGGCTTTATTTTCAGAAGTCAGCATGGTGATCTAATAGAAAGTAACAAGCTGTGGATTAAGATTAACACCCTGTAGGGAGTAGAGAAAGCACAAATTGAAGTTCACATAATTTTTAAATGCTTTCATTTGTCTCTATAAAGATTCCGTTTCTATACTACTGATAGACACACTTTTTTGGTAGAGGCCCTTTATCAAGGGACTTACAGGTAAAGTGAATTCAGTTATCAAGCAGTGTAACATGTACTTTGTGTTTCTCTCTTTTAAAGTAGAAATGGACGGAAAAATGAAATAATAAAAACAACAGTTATGAGGCAGTGCCTAAATGAACTATGGCAACATCAGCTGACTGTCCCCAAAGTGAATTGCAGGTAACTGTGGTTCTGGCTGTAAGAGCCTGTGCTTTATGAACGTGAACAGTACCGAGTGCTGTGCTGTGTGTTGGCTCACAGGTGTGGTGGAAGAATGTTTCTGGTTCCTTGGAAGGTGGCTGCTAACAGTATAGTGCTTACATTTAAAGGGGACAATAGCGGAAGTGAGTCTTTAACATTCTGAATTGATGTCAGTACTTCCAGGGAAATGCTTATCATACTTCCAATGGTACAGATACCCGGGGCTCCACATTTGAGGCCTCAGCTAGTTCTTGAGTGTTTAGTGAAGTTGCAGGCAAGGAACTGGAAGTGCTGAAGGTAGGCTTGGCATCAGGAGAGCAATTTTTGTGTTTTTTTTTTCGCCTGCGGTGCATGTAGAGTTTCATTCAAGTTAATAAAATCATCTTAAAATTTAAAGAATGTTGATTATGTGCATTTAACAAATGAATACTGTTATAAACTTTTAAAAATCATTTTCATGGGCCAGGGATATAGCTCAGCAGCACAGCACCTGCCTGGCAAGTGCAAGGTTGTGAGTTTAATCCTTGGTACAAAAAAAAAAAAAAATCAAAACCATTTTCATTTTCATCTCTGTGATGTCTGTTTTAGTATTTTCTTTATTCAAATGATTGTTTTCACTCGGGAGGCTGAGGTAGGCGGAGCGTTGTGGGTTCGAGGCCGGCTTGGGCTACAACGCGAGCGCAAGGCCGGCCTGAGCTACATAGTGCGACCCTGCCTCAAAAAAACCAGGGCCGGGAGTTTGGTTCAGTGCCTTAAGCGCCTGCACTGGCAGGCGCGAGGTTGTGAGTTCAATCCCCAGTGCCACAAAAAAAAAAAAAAAAAAAAAACAAATGATTGTTTTACCTTCTTTGAGTTTTTATATATAGGAATTTTGCTTTTATTTGACTTAGTTTATTATTATTATTATTGTCTTTTTGAAACAGGGTTTCACTATGCTGTTCAGGCTGGCCTTGAACTTATTTTGTAGCCCAGGCTAGCCTTGAACTTGCAGCGATCCTCCTGCCTCAGCTTCCTGAGTGCTGGGATTTATAGGCTGCACCACCATGCCTAGCAAGTCTATTTCTTAGAATTAGTCATAAACATGTTTTAATTCCATTAATGACCTATTTTTCTCTTGGGAAATTATATATTTGAACATTGTAGAATAACATTGCAAACATGGAGTACAGTACACATTGTGTAGAGTTTATAACATTTTGTCATACTTGCCTCACAACATATACTTATGAAATAATGATACTGTAAATAGAAGTTTGTTCCCTATACCCAGACTTCTTCCCTTTTCTTCAGAGAAAAATACTACTGTGAATTAGGGTATTGATGTGTGTGCTCCTGCACTGTTTTTTTTTTTATGGTTTAATGCCACCATGAATAATTTATGATATTGTTTTGTGGGTGCCCTTTAAAGTTTGGGTAAATAATGTCATGCTCACTGTCACCTGTGATTGCCCTTTTCATATAACTTTATTTTCGGGAGATTTGACCTTGTTGGTAGTGTGTCTTGCTACTTCAGCCTCACTACTTTTGTGGTCTTGTTAGTGATCCTTGTATGAGCACACTGCATTCACAGGTGTGCATGCAGGTTCATTTCATGTTCTTTGTGTGAACACTGTACCTTCACAGGTGCGTGTGCGGGCCTGTTGTAGTCTTCTCTTGTGCAGAAGGTTGTATCCTGTTTTGTTTGTTCCCTTTTTGCTGGATGCTTCACATATTTCCAGGTTTCCCCTTCTCACAGTGCTGTGTGTCACCCGTCTCTTGTCAGTTGTGCCCCAGGGATGGCATTGCCAGTGGAAGGTATTGCACACACTCATTTTCACTGGGGAAAGATCAGTTGTTTCCCCAAGTAACCACACTGGTTTCCAAGAGCTTACAGTAGTGCTGATGCTTGACAGTATCAAATTCTTTAATTTTGGTCACTTGGAGGGTTTAGAAATGGTATTTTTTAATTTCCCTAATGCCTTGTGAATCTTGGTGGTGTTTCAGTAATTCTGTTAATGCAGTCTCCACTACAGAAGAAAAATCTGATGATATTGGTTATTTTTGTTTTAGCGTTTTTTTAACCATTAGTCTTTTTAGGGTTCAGGCTTCATTTATTTAGGATTTTCTTAGAGTAATTGATTTCTTATTTTTACAAAGTATGTCTTTTCTCTAGTAATACTTTTTGCCTTGCATATGCTTTTTCAAATGTTGATTTAGCTGTACCAGCTTTCTTATGACTAGTGCTTACACGTTATGTTGAATTATACACACATTTCCTCAATTTAACTTAGGTCCTTGTACTGAAAGCATTTCTCTTGTAAAAAAGCTAGCTGAGTCTAGCTCTTGGGTCTGTCTTCCTCCTGTAAAACAATTTCTGCCCTTCAGTTAGAGTATTTTAGTCCATTAACATTTAGTGTAATGACTGATAGGGTTTAGTCTTGTTCTTTTCTCTCTCTCTTTCTTTCTTTCTTTTCTTTTTCTTTCTTTCTTTCTTTTTTTTTTTTTTTTTTTTTTTTTTTTTTTTTTTTTTTTTTTTTTTTTTTTTTTTTTTTTTTTTTTTTCTTTTTTTTATGGCAGGGTGTCATTATATGGTTCAGGCTGCCCTTGAACTCACTTCATAGCCCGGGCTGCCCTTGAACTCACAGTAGTCCTTCTGCCTCAGTCTCCTAAGAATCTTGTTCTTTTCTATATGTCAGAGTTCTACTTTGTGTGTTTCTCTTCTTGCCTTCTTTTGGGTTAATAAAGTATTTTCTATAATTCCATGTTATCTCCTTTATTGGCTTGTCAGTTGTATTTTTTTTATATATTATTTTAGTGGCTTCCCAAGAAATTGCAACATGCATTCTTTTTTTCATGTTCTTTTCCAGTTTACAGTAAAAATCTTACAAGTTCCATTTTCCAGCACTTATATTTAATTCTACATGTTATAGGTCCCAGAATAGATTGTTATGTTCCTCTCTACTATCAAAAGCCATTTTTAAAATAAAGTCTCATAGTCTCTTATATTTCACCATGTACTTACTCCTTGAAGGCCTTTGTTTTTTTCCCTGAGTCTTAGTTTTCTTTAGGCTCATTTCCACTCAAAATGAACAGCTTATTTTTGTAGTGAATCATGTGGGCTTATTGATCAGGTAGTGTCAGCTTGATATAATAGTTTTAGGTCTGAGGTTTTCTTCCTTCCAGCACTTAGAATGTGTCATTTCATCATCTTCTGGCTCCATTATTTCCTATGAGATGTCACCACTGTCTTATGTTAATTGCAGTGAACTCTTCTCTCCACTGGCTACATTCAGGATTTTCTCATTTTTTTCAGCAATTTTCTTTGTACTTATCCTGAATCTGAGATGATATTTTTGTTAATTTTAGAAAAATTTCTCCCATTATTCTTCAGTTATTTTTCCTACCTCCTCTTCTTTTTTGGGGGACTCTGCTTGCATGCAAGTTAGATTTTTTTTTTTTGCTTGTTTCATATATCTTGTCTTTTGTATTTTTCATCTTTTTAGAGTGTTGTGAGTGTGTGTGTGTGTGTGTGTGTGTGTGTGTGTGTGTATTTCAGTGTGGCTACATAATTCCTACTGACTTTGACATTACTTACGTTGAAAAAATCAGTAACAATATATATGGAGAAATATTTGCTCAAGATTGCAAATAAGATACATTATGCAAAAAATTCTTTTGATCTGATAAGCAGAAGACAAGTAGCCAAATAAAACAGTGGGCAAACCACAAATAAAGAGGCCTTTTATAGCAGAGCAGATTTAAGAAACCAAAATCATGAAAAAAATGTGACCAAATAATTGAAATCAGCACTGTACCTGTCTCTACCAAATATTAGAGACAGTGATGATGTCTGTTTGTGGTGGATGTTCAGCAGAGCGGGTAGTGTTCTGCTGAAGTGGGGACACCCTGTATGTGAAGATTCTGACATGTTTGAATACTTTGTTTATCCTTCAGGCTGCTCAGTCTCTCCGGTAAGAAAAAATGTCTTTATATATAGATATGTATGCAGACTTTCTGTTGTTTTAGCATAATTTTTGGTGATGGGAAATGATACCATATGAAAATCAGTAGAAGACGGTTGGCAAATCAACAAGAAATTAAATGTTCTATGGTCATTGAAAATATCAAAGTTTTCCACAAAGGTATTGTGTAAGAAAAGCAAAATAAGAGGGTTTGAGATATTCTGTACAAAAAAAGCTATGTGAAAAGGAATAAAAACCCACTGTGCCTGTGTGTGTGCACGCGCATGCGCATGTGTGAATGCAGGCACACAGCTGTCTGGTGAGCATGGAGCAGATGTGTGAGGGAGGTGGGAGGGGAGTGGTGAACTGCAGTTGGGAGAATGTGAAGGATACAGTGGGCTATTAGCAAAATGCAAATATGACCAATCAGTACTTTGAAAAGCATGGTTGACTGCACTAATAAAGAAAGGCAAATGGAAGTAATAAAAAGGTAATCTTTACACAGGGAATTGATGGAGACAAAGGTGATCAGTGTCTGTTATTGATGAGAGTACCGGAAATTAGCAGTTGCCACTCACATGGCTAAATTCTACTCCCCCCAAGGAAGTGAGGAACCGTGCCGTTTTGGAGGTTATTTGGTGGTAGAATCAAAAGTCAGCAAGGCCTAGAGTCTTGATCAATTGTCTTCACACTCAGGAATTCATTCTAAGGAAGTTTTCAGGTGCAGGTAGTATGGTTTATATTTAAGGAAGTTGATCTTAGCATAATTATAGAAAAAACCAAAAGTAGAAATGTACAAAACTAGGAAATTATGTAAGTTCATAGACTAGAATACTACATCAGTATAAAAAATATATTGATTGGAGCTGGGTGTGGTGATGCATGCCCATAATTCCATCATTCTGGAAGGCTCAGGCAGGAGGAGTAAAAATTCCAGCCCAGCAATTTAGCAAGACCCTGTCACAAAATAAATAATTAAAAAAGGGCTGGCGATGTCATTCAGTGGGAAGGCCTTGGGTTCAACCCCCAGTACAAGAGGTCCCTTGATTCATGAACTCAGTTCTCTGCGCGATTGTGGTCACAATCCAAACTGGAGGAGAACTAAATCAAATTTCCCCATAAGGCCAACATTAAACCTACCTACTGAATTGGGACTAGTTCTTGTTCAATTTGGTTTGCACCCAGAATCATGGAAAGAATTAAGTTTGTGAACTGAGGTACTACTATATATATATATGTATGTGTGTATACATTATATATGTTTGGAAGCATATTGAATGTCAGGGAAGATACTCAGAATTAGGAAGTGAGGAACACATCATAAGGCAACTGTGATTCCAGCAAGCGCTCTGCGCATGTGCTAATGTACACTTTCTTCAGGCTGCAAGAATAAATACCAGTGTGTTAACTGTCATCTCTAATACCAGGATGAGGTTCCAGTATATTTTTGTTTTCTTCTGTGTTCTTTTGTGTTTTCACACATTTCCTAAAGTGAGCAGAAATTCCTTTTATGTTTAGGAATGTCCGTTAAAGGTATGGCAGTTGGGACAGGTTGCTCTATTGAGCTGGGATGTATGGCTTAGGGCTCTGCCACCTTCAGGGATGTCTTCCAGGACTTTAGATCTTGATGGAAGGTGGCAGAGGGCAGGGTTCCTCCAGATCCTGGCAGCATGAGTCCCAGTGGGGTTGCCTGGGCTCCACAGATATGGCAGTTTTATGCCAGGTGACAACGCCCTTAATAGGCCTTTGGCTTGTGCTGTCTAGCTCTGTCCTAGGGAGAAGTCGTCTCTGGAACCCAAACCCATGCAGTTCTTTTCTTTTGTGCATTTTCACTTTCAGGAGACATTGCCTGTGTAGCCAAGTTCTTAGACCCCTTTTCTTGCTGCTCCTGTTGACATTCTGTTTAGGTTGCAAATCATCATATCAGAGATGGAAAGTAAGGTGGAATGAAGGGGACAGCCTCAGTTATGCTAGTAAAGATGACCTAAGGGATTTGCCTAATGAATCCTTAGTCGTAAAAATCTTTATTTGAACCTATCCTGATCACCTATATGGAAAAGAAGAAACTTCATTGTGCTGTCCTTGTGTCTCTGTGGCAGGAGCAGGAAGAGGAGCCCATGGGGTTTGGTGAAGCCCAGCTCTTGCAGGAGAGTGTACAGCCACAGCCAGAGGAGTTTGTGGCCATCGCAGACTATGCTGCCACTGATGAGACCCAGGTAGCTGCACAACATCTGTGATGTATGGCTTTCAACATATTTAGTGGTAAAATTAGATGTGAATTTTGCAGTGTCATAACAAAGTGAAAAAACTGTGCGACTTTTTGAGCCATGTGGATCTGTGCATGTTCTTCCTTCCCAGCTTCACAGATTCTGACCCAGTAGGATGTGAATATACCTGGGTGAGGTATGGGGTCCTTGACCTATCCAAGGAGCAGTACCAGCTCCACTGCTTCTTGGAAAGCATGCTGTAGAGCCCATGGTTACAGAGATGCTCTCCAAAGCATCTGTTTGGAAGTTGCTTTCTTTAATCTGTAACAGTGAGCCTCCTGTGACTTGAGTTTGCTGCAGCATAACCATATGATGAAAGGCTGTTTAGAAATTCTGCCCAAAGCCATTTGAAAATGTTTGCCCTTCCTGTCTGCCTCCTTTCACCCTCTTTCTCTTTTCTTGCTTTTTCTCGTACTGAGGTTTGAACCAATAGCTTTCCCACTGAACCATGTCCCAGTACTTTTTTAACTTTTTATTTTGAGACAATGCTTGATAAGTTGCCCAGGTGGTACTCAAACCTATGGTCCTCCTTCCTCAACCACCCAGAATGCTGGGATTATAGGTATGTGCTACCATGCCCAGCTTGCTCTTTCTTTTAAAGAGTATGAATTAAGCTGTGCCATTCTTTCAAATAGATGCTCCACAAAACATCTCTGAAATACTGCTGTGACTTTCATAATTTGTCAGGTGCTGGAATTACCTGTGGATCTTGTTTGAAATCCCTGATTTAGTCACTACTGACAGGAGTTTATCTCCCAGTTACCACTGAAATGAAGTTACTGGGTTCTTTATTGGATTTTTTTTTCTTTTTTCTTTTTTTATTTTAAAGAGAAAAAAGAATTTCTAAACAAGATAATAGGAGAGGAACAATGATTAATACATTGTGTATTGCTGTCTGTAAATTAGTTACTCAGAGTTCAAGGTACAGGCATTTATAATATAATATTGTCCAAACAATATTAGCACAAACCTCTTTTCAATGAAATAAGAGAAATTAGTAATATAATTATCTTAATTAACTATCTTTTCTCTGTGTGTGTGTGTGTATATATTTTTTTTCCCTCCCTTTCTTTATTGGATTTTAATGTCTCTCTGCTTTTGATTGTTTTTCAGCTCAGTTTTTTGAGGGGAGAAAAAATTCTTATCCTGAGACAAACCACAGCCGACTGGTGGTGGGGTGAGCGGGCAGGCTGCTGTGGGTACATCCCAGCGAACCACATGGGGAGGCAGCTGGAAGAGTATGA
The DNA here is from genome assembly GCA_004363535.1 of Dasyprocta punctata. NCBI lineage: Eukaryota > Metazoa > Chordata > Mammalia > Rodentia > Dasyproctidae > Dasyprocta > Dasyprocta punctata. The sequence continues at coordinate 17,037 of RJWM01028447.1, forward strand.
CCCTGAGGACACATGGCAGGATGAGGAGTACTTCGGCAGCTATGGGACTCTGGTATGGCCTTCCAGATTCCCAGCTCAGCTGGGTTGATGGCAGATTCTTCTCTTTAGCTTTAGGCTCAAGATTTTCAAAAATAATTTCTGGCCTGGTTATTCTGGTTGTTTAGAATGGGTGACAAACTTCCTGGTTGGCTCAGCTGGCTGTGAGGTCTCTTTAGCTGCTGCCCAGCTCTACCTTGGTGATGTGAAGGCAGCTGTGTGCGTGTGATCTGAGCGTGCTTGTGCTCCAGTAAAACATTATTTAGGGACACTGAAATCTAAGTTTCATATGACTTTCATATATCTCAAAATCTTTTTCTTTTGTTTGAAACACAAAAATGCAGCAGCCTTTCTTAGTTTGGAGGCTATACAAAAGCAGATGGGAATGAACTTGAACCAAGAGCTGCTGTTTGCTGACTCGGTTTAGAGATATTATTTGAGTAAAGGATTATGAACTTCTGTCAGTGTTTAAAAGAAGAAATTCCTTTTTTTTTAAAATGGAAGTAGAGGGCCTGGGATATAGCTCAATGTCACAAGCGCCTGCCTGGCAAGCAAGGTTGTAAGTTTGATTGCCAGCACCAAAAAAAAAAAAAAAAAAAAAAAAAAAAAAAAAAGAAGAAAAGAAAAGAAAAAATTATATAAATCAGGGAACAGTGATACCTATAAATAGCCAACTTATTAATGTTTTTGCTTTCCTGCTATAGAGAAAGGCCCATGACCAATGGCTCAGGCAACAACACCTGTTTGAAGCTAGACGTAAACAGCTACTTGTGGGGTGAATGTTACAGAAGCATTTGAGTAGGGGAGGCAGACATAAGTGACATTTGATAGTTACATAAAGGTATGAATGTAGCAAAGTGGTAACCTGGCAGCAGGGGTCTGTGCCTGAAATTGGTGGCAGTTCTTACCACAGGGAGTGTCTGATCACACACTGTGTGGGAGGATTTGGTGTGCAGCATCCTGTGGGTCACACCCAGGGTTAGCTGTGTTACTGTTTGATAATCTGTACCAATACTTTTAATTCACTTTTTTGTACATATGCTGTATTTCCAAATTAAAAATTACAATTAAAAGCCACTTATTAATCTATGTACATGGTTAGAACTTTCAGCCTAAATCAGCTTCCCCACCTACACTTCCAGCACAAAGACAGTTGCTACTTACAGATTTCTTCCAGTAAGGTTTATGGATACGTCCTGACACAACTGTTACATACCTAAACAGTGAAATATTTAAAGTATTCTGTAATTCATTTGTGATAAAGCAGAAGATGATATTCTGCCTTTGATTCCTGCCACAAATACCTGCTAATTCTGCCCTGGTAATTGGGCAAATGCCACGTTTATCATACATTTCAAGCATCATCTCTGGCATCTCTGCCCTATTTTATTGATCCACTTACTTTTCTGCTGTTCTTTTCGTCACAGTAACTATGTAAGTCTGAAAGCTAGGTTGAAAGCCATTCTATTTTTAGCATTTTTCTGGTAGCCTTGGCATTTATTATTTTGAAAAAATGCTATCATTTTGTGCCCCCCAAGCCAGGTTGGCTGGAGCTCTGTTTGGAGCTGCATGGATTGTGAGGTGTGAATCTCTGTGGTGTCTACTCCCCGTCTTTGCTCAGACCTCATTTCATGTCTCAAGAGTTTTAAGGTTTTTATTGTACGCAGTGGTCTACTTTTTTCTGTTAAATTTATCTAGACATCTTGGGCTAGTTACTGCTGTTGTAAGTATTTGTTGAAGTGTCCTGTCCACTTCAGTTGGTTACCGAGGAGGATGTCAAACTACCTATAATTGTTGCACTGTTTCTTGCATTTCTGTTGGTTTTTGCTGCTTATAGTTTTACACTCTGTTATTAGGCACAGGAATATTTAGAATTATGATGTCCTTTTGATGAATCAGTTCCTGTGTTGTTGTGGGAACATGCCTTGCTGTAAAATAAATTTTGCTTGATGTTGTGCAGCTGCTCCAACTCTCCTCCCATGGTGTGAGTGTGGCATGCCTTCTTGTCCTTCGTGTTTTGCCCAGTCTGTACTTACATTTAAAGTGGATGCTTGTAGGCAGATGAGTGGGCTTGACTTTCCTCCCCTTCAGCCTCCTGCCTCTTGCGCCTTTGCTTTTATTCTGCAGTGGTGTCTTCGTGAGGAACTGCGAGGGTCCTTATTCAGACTCCTGTGTGTGCTGGCGAGGTCTGGGCACAGTGTGGGCAGCCCTCCTGGGCTCTTTTCCTGCCTGTCTGCTTTTATCCCTCTAGTGGTGCTTCTTCTGTAGCTGGGTCTTGCAGCTGAGGCTGCTGGAGTGTGTTGCATCCTTACAGTGACCCAGGGCTCTGCCAGCATCCTGAGGGAGCCTTTCTCTGTCTTCCTGGGGCCCAGGTGCTTTTCCTTTTCATCACACAGCATTGGCCAACCAGGTCTGTTACCTGCATCCAAGGTATAATTTTCACCTTCCTCAGGCAGTTTAGGGGCAAACTTATGTGTGAAGAGGAGCTCATTGGGCCTCCCTGACAGCTCTCCTGTGACATGTTCAGTATTCTCTTTTGATAGATACGTGGTAAGGATGCACTGTTCCCTGACTATGGGAGAGATGTCTGCTCCTCCATCTGGAGTGGTCCCCACTATTCTCTGCTCACTTGGCTTCTGGGAGTATGTAGGGAGAAGCTGTAAGTGGTACTGGACTGCACTGGTGGCACTGGTCTGCCCTCTGTGGCCTCACAGTGATGCCCAGTGTTTTTCCTCTAGAAACTTCACTTGGAAATGTTGGCAGACCAGCCACGAACAATGAAGTACCACAGTGTCATCCTGCAGAACAAAGAATCCCTGAAGGACAAGGTTATCCTGGACGTTGGCTGTGGTACTGGAATCATCAGCCTATTCTGTGCACACCATGCACGGCCCAAGGTGGTGAGTTGGGTACAAGGTGGCACTGCAGGTGGTGTCTGGGTCTGATGGGTGCTGTCCAAGTTGGCTGTAGGATGATTCAGTGGTCCTGGTGTGTCCTTGTGAGTGAGGCTCATGTCAGGCACATGGCAGCTGTGATGGATGTGCAAGTCATGGACAGCTAGGAGTGGCATGGGGTGGGATGGAGGTAACTGAGTAAGTTGTGCTATGGGATGTGTGTTTTGAGCTGTTACTTCAGTTAAGTATAGAATGAGGTATGCCCTGGAGTCAGTGTTTTGTCTCCCTGCCCTCCTTTCATGGCACGTCTCTACAGAGCCTGACACAGTGTATAAGATGCTGGTTTAATGGTGGAAACTGCCGAGAATTTACCGGCAGGACCTGCTCCAGCCCCCACCCCCTCGGTACCCTTTGCGTGAGGCTGGTCTAATTGCCCCTCAGGTCACTGTGTCCTCAGACCGGCTGCTCTCCAGACAGTGATCAGATTTGCTGAGTGCAGGAGCAGCTGGGTGCATGGTACTTCTGTTCACCTGCAGAGTGAATGGGTGGCAGGGTTAGCAACTGCACTTTTCCTGGGCATCACCCAAGGGAGTGAGCTGTGGCTATTGGCCTGTGCCACCCACTGCTCTGGGCCACTTTCTGCACTGACTGTGATCCAAGAGGAGCGTAAAGGACATGGGCCACTGCATGGGGTCAGGATGTGCACTGCTGGGCATGTTGCTGCTGCAGGTATATGCTGTGGAGGCCAGTGAGATGGCACAGCACACGGGCCAGCTGGTCCTGCAGAACGGCTTTGCCGACACCATCACCGTGTTCCAGCAGAAGGTGGAGGACGTGGTGCTGCCTGAGAAAGTAGACGTGCTGGTGTCTGAGTGGATGGGGACCTGCCTGCTGGTAAGGGCTGCCCTGTGCTGGCCAGGGGGAGTGGGGTTTTGGAGGTTCTGTACCTAGACATCCCAACCTGCCTTAGGGATCTTCAGAAATCATGATTAGCTTTGATTTTTCTCCTAAGTGAGGCATAATTAATTTCTTTAATGAACACTGGGTCAGTGTCTTGGATTTTTTAACTAATTAAAAAAAATGCCTGTGTAGGAAACTAAATTGAAGTTAATGTCACTGTCTTGTGAGTCGTAGAAACTGCCTTCCCTTCAGGCCTGCGGTGACTCAGAGCTCACAGTGAGGTGGTTTCTCTAGTTAGATCTTCAGAGTCTTTCACTCTTGTCCCCTCACTTTAGGCTGCCCTGTGATGCTTGAAAGCCAGAGTTAGTGGTTGTAAGACCTGGCGCTTGGCCTTGGCAACCACTTACCCTGGTCTTGCTGGTGGGTTGATTGGACTGTCGTGTTATTTTCTAACACATCCTGCATGCCCCCTTGTCTTTCACACTGCCAGCTTGGAAGAGAGCAGCAGGTGGGTAAGAGCTCAGGCTTCCATTTGGGAAGATGGGTGTAGTCAGCCAGAGATAAAGGTAAGGCAGGTGGTTAATTGAGAAAAAACAAATCCTTCTTTACACCACAAACTGATTAAACTTCAGATGGGTAAAGAGTTGTTTGTTTAAGAGGAAGGAAATGTAAAACTACTAAAAGATTTTCTGATGTTAGCGTGAGAAAGGTTGTTTAAAGAACAAAACAAACTAAAAATATTTGATGAAAAATTACCATTTATACATTAATAAATTATCATCAGGTGAGTGAAACTATTCTGTGATGTAAGAATTGCAGTGTATATGACACAAGGAGCTCCAACAAGGCATGAAGAAAATCAAGAGATGAGTGCCCCACGGGAGTGGGAAGAGGGACGGGAAAGGCAATGAGTGGCCCAGAGAACTGCAGGAGACAGAAGTATGAGCCTCATACAATGTCACAAGAGAATAACTAAATATTTCTGCCTTGAGAAGTTGTCTGGGCAGTCATCTAACATCTGACAATCCCCATTATTGTTGAGGTTGTGGGGAGATGTGCACCGTTATGCACACTTGGGGAGTGTGAGTTGATACAGCTCTTTGAGGTAAAATAGGGAAGAACATGTCAAAAACCATTAAAAATTTTTAGTATATGTGCTGCCAAAGCAAGCACAGAAAAAGCAGTAACATTTTTTAAATGAGATTATTCTAAGGAAACAGATTTTTACAGAACTTTACGTTCAAAAAAGTTCACAACAGCACCATTTTATTCAAATACAAGGATATTGGAAACAGCAATATTTATGACGATATGATCTCTAAAATTATGTTTTAGAAAGATTTTTAATATCCGAGCTAAGATATGAGGACATATTGGTGATTTTAAAGTACAGAGAGTATGTGCAGCACGATTCCAGTTTTGTTTCATTACATCATATGCAGCAGTGACCTGGCTTCACTTCTAGGTAGGATGGAGAGGGTTTACTCCCAGTGCCTTCACCTGATTCATCTGTGAGTCCTGGCCAGGCACAGAGAGAAGACTTTTGTAGTAGCAGCAGCCTGGGGAAAAAAGCAAGAATTGAAAGTGCTGCTGAGCTGGTCCTGAGTTGGTCAGGACCTCCCTTGAGTCTGTATCTATGCAAATTAAACAACATGCATAAAGTACACTGATTCCTTTGAAAACTGCAAACTACCACACTTCAGCCAGGTGAAATAGATAACCTGGATGGCCCAGTAACTAATGAGGATATTGAACTCATCCTTAAAAACCTTCTGGAAGAGGATCTTCTAGGCCAGTAGTGGCAAACCTATGGCATATGTGCCATCGTGAGCTGTTTGTATCATTGAAAACTCTAAAAGGTTCACCATCATTGTATTAGGCTGATGTTAGTGGTGAATTTTACCAATACATTTAAAGAAGAAAGAACACTAGTTCTGAACCATGTTAGACAATAGGAGAAGAAGGACTGTGTGTCAGCTTGTTTTATGAGTTCAAGATTGCTGTAATACCAAAACCAGAGTTACTACAAAAATATGAAAACTACTGACCAATAACTCATGAACATAAGTGTAAAAATTCTCAAGAAAATATTAGAAAATATAATAGCAGTATGTTAAAGGAATAATTATAAACTACAAGAGATTATCCTCAGAGTGCATAACTGGTTCAGAATTTGAAAACCAATCAGTGTAAACAACCACACTTACAGACCAAAGAAGAAAATCACATAATTTTATTAGTTAATACAGAAAAAAAATTGACAGATTTCAACATCAGTTTAGTCCAGTGAACTACGAATGGCAGGGAACTGTCTCAGCCTCATAAAGGGTATGTACAAAACCCTGCAACTGACTTCATACACAGCAGGGAAATAATTGGTACTTTTTCCCAAAAGAGTAGGGACAAGACACTGGTGACCACTTGGACCATTCCTACTCAATACAGTACATGAACTTCTAAATTATACAAAAAAGAAGAAATAAACAGATTGTAAACAGAACCATCTTTAGTCTGAAATAATGTAATTATAGAAAGTTCTAAAGAATCTACAAAAATATTTCCTACAAGTGATCAGTCAGATTAGCAAGGTTACAGAGTGAAAGGTACTCATACAACATTGTGTTGTTGTATCCTAAAAACTGGAAACAAATTAAAGAAGCAGTGCTACTTACAGTAGCTCCAGAAATGTGAAATACCATATTAAGAACTGGACAAAATATGTGCAAGAACTGTATGCGAGAACCATAAGGTGTTGATGGAGGAAGTCAAGAGACCTAGGGAGTTGGAGAGACACAGTATGCTGGGCCTGGAAGGCTGAATCTGGCAAGCATCCATTTTCAGGGTGATTGACTTAGTCCAATTCCAGTCAAGAGTCAAGCAGGAGTTTTTGGTAGATATAAGCAAGTTTATTCTGAAATTGTGTGAAATGTAAAGAAACTAGAACAGCAGTACAATTAAAGAGAAAATAAAGTTGGGGCCGGGCGTGGTGGTGCATGCCTGTAACCCCAGCACTCGAAAGGCTGAGGCAGGATCACCACGAGTTTGATGCCAACCTCTGTTGCATAGTATGTTCAAGACCCGCAAAAACTAAGTAAATAAGTAAATACTGTGGAAGAATTATGTTACTTGATTTTAAAGCTACTGAGGACAATGTGGCATTAATGAAGGGTTAGATACAAGTCAGTGGAACAGTGTAGGGAAATAGATTTCTACAAATGTAGTCAGCTGATTCTTAACAAAGGTAAAAATCAATTTAGAGGAGGAAGTGTTTTCAACAGAGGTTGTTAAATAGTTGGCAACCATATACAGAAACAAAAGGAACTGTAAACTAAACCTCACATCTGATACTAAATTTAAAATTGATCATAGACCTAAGTGTGTAAAATACAAAACTGAAATTTTTAGAAGAAATTGTAAGAAAAAAATCATTATGACCAGGAGAGAGGCAGTGTGTTGGGTGTGGGTTTGTTATGGCTTGTATCTGGATGTGCCCCCAAAGCGTATGTGCTCATCAGTGGGACTTTTTGGAGGTGACTGGATCTAGGGCATGTGAATATGGATTAAAGGTGTGTGATAACTAAATTAGCCTACTGACTGGCCTAGAATCGTTCTGAGTGTGGCCAGTGGAAATACCTTCCATGGGTGTGGGTGATACCAACCTGTATGTTTGTAACCTGAATGGAATAAAAGGGAAGGGGAGCCTCACTGCTGGCTGCTGCTTTGTTGCTTCCTGCTTCCTGCCTGCCCTGCCATAGACTGTTACTTACCTGCCATGCTGCTTTGCCATGCTGCCCTGCCAAGCCATCAAGTCTTGGAGCCAGCCAGTTACGGACTGAAACCTCTGTAAACTATAAGCCAAAATAAACCTTACCTTCTTTAATTTTCAGTGTCAGGTTATTTTATCTCAGCAATAAGAAAAGTAACTATGACAGGCTCTGAGCATGATCCATATGTTTTAGATGATAAATTGGATTTCATTGCAATTGAAATATTTGTTTTGCAGAAAATCATGTTAAGAGAATGAAAAGGTAGGCTAAGATTAGGAAATACTGCAAATCACACATCCATTGTGTACCCTGAATATACAGAAAACTTTCAAAACTTGACAGGAAGCAAACACCCCAGGAAACAATGGGTAGAAAACTTTAACAGCCTCACCAGAGTGGACATACAGTGGTAGACAGTCACATGAAGAATTTCAAGGGAAATGCACCTTAAGACCACAGTGAGAAAGCAACTGTTGAGGAATGGCCAAAATGAGAAAAATGCAGCTGTACCAAGTGCTGGATGTGGAGCAGCTCACCCTTGTGGATGGCTTTGGGAATCACTCTGGGCGGGTTTAGGCTCCTCCAATGTTGTGTGGCACTCCCTTTGTGACCCAGAGTCCCTTCCTGGGTGTTTACCCTGGAGAAGTGCAAGCTGTGCTCACATGGAAACCTGTATAGAATGACTCTGTAATTGCCAAAAAGCTGGAAACAGACCAGGGGTCCTTCAGCATGTCAGTGGATATGCTGGCACATCCACACAAAGGAGAGAATCCTTCAAAGCACACAGTCCAGCGGATGAACCTAGGGACCTTCCACTGAGTACAAGAAGCCAGTCTCAACGACTCCTAACCGTGTGACTCCATTCACATGCTTTGCTCCAGAAGACAACACTGCGGGGTGGAGGCCTGATCAGGGGTTTCCAGAGCCTGGGTTGGAGAGGGACTGGCTATTGGGAGACTGTTTTGAGCCTAATGGGTTGTGTATCCTGACTCCGGTTGTGTGTGTACAGATGTACATAAGTGCCAGACTTCATATAGACTGTATAATAAGAAAGATTAGTTTGCTGTATGGTAACAAAAACTAAAATTTTTAAGTTACATATATGGATATGCGGTTCGTGTGTGTATATTTGTAACTGTGAAAAATACTTAGCGATAAATTGCAGGGTGATAACAGTGATTCCTTCTAGATGCCAAGTTGTGGTTTTAAACTTTTGTTTGTTCATTTCTGAATTTTC
>RJWM01028448.1:0-25602 GCA_004363535.1 Dasyprocta punctata
GAGAGGGATGGACCTTCACTAGGAATGCTCTTTCTGCCTCCTGTCCCAGCAGCCAGGCCTCTAGGCAGGACTGCCACACACATGTGCACTGCATCAAAGCCCCTGACACCAGCCCCTGTGTGCACCCTAACCTGGGCCATGTCCTTGCCAGGCCATCCCTCTCCACTTGGGCTGCTTCCACTGAGGCTAAATTACCCTCCCTACCTCCCTGATGTCCCTCTGAGTCCACTGGTTGGTGAGCCAGCCTGTCTTGCCAGACTGCAAGCACTGTCTTTACCCAAGATGTTATTTGTTATGGTTTGTGAATAGTTGTCCCCCCAAAGCCTCACAGGATCATAGGTGAGGCTTCTTCAGAGGTGGCCAGATCTAGAGTGTGTGTGGCTGAGATAGACTCCCACTGCAGTGCTAGGCTGAAAGGTGCTAGAATTAAGGATATGCATGCTACCTGCCCTAAGTAGCCTGGGTAAGATAAAGGGTTGAAAGGTGCTGTAAGGTTCCTTATTGCTTTGCTAACTTCTGCCCACCATGTACCACTTCTCCTCCAAGATGCCACACATGGGCCTCTTCCTCACTCTCCACCACCTGAGCGTCTTGGGTCTGTCATGAAGTCAGGGCTCACCTGGACCTGCCTGTGGTTTCTGTGTGGGTCTTTTTCCAAGATTCATCACAGTGGCCACATGTCAGTCTCATCACATGTCAGTCTCATGACACATGGTGATTCTCCTACAGTCTGGAGGTCAGATTTTCAGTCGGGTTCTCAGGCCAATCCCTTGTTTCTCATCTTCCAGCAGCTTGAGGAGCCCATAACTCCCTTGGCTTCTGGCTCTTCCCTACATGCCCAAAGCCAACAGCACAGTGTCTTTCTTCCTTTCTGACCTCTTGCCTTTATGATGACACTTTAACAATCAGGATCATTGCCATCTCAAGAAGATCTGCTTAGCCACTCCTATCATGTCCCTCTGGCCCTCTAAGGTCATAGGCATGGGGTTACTCTGGGCACCAGGACATGGACACCCTGGGGGGTATCCTCCTGCCCTGCCTTTCTCCCCTTGCCCTGTGTCACCCTACAGTGGACACAACTCCTCATGAGGCTCCTGCTCCTCACTGCCCCAGTGGCCAGCCTGCACAACTCCTGATATATTTAGACTAAAACCTAAATTCCTCTCTATCATCTGCCATGAGCAGATACAGTGACCAGTGCCTCAGGGTTGCATGAGTTCACCCTGATCCAATGACTGCTTCCTCACATGGTCTCTGAATCTGGTTGCTGACCAGTCACTCAGAATGGCTGTGTACCCAGGCCAGGCAGCATCCTTACCAGACCACACATGGCTTCTTGGACAGCTAAGTTCTGCTGACTGTCAGGAACCAGCAGTAACATGGTGAGCTGCACTGGGCAGCACTGCAGGACCTTCTCCACTGGGGCCTGAAGACGAAGTTCATCTGACCCCACCCTATCAAACCCAACTTTGGCCTTGGGCCCCACTCACTGGCAGAGAACAGCATTCCCTGGGCCAGGACTGTGCTTAGCTGAGCTTTGTAACTTCTCTGGGTTAGCAATCCTGGGCTTGGCAGGAAGACACAGCCTGCTGCTTCCTGGGAGGCAGCACCCAGGGCCCAGGAAGGCTGTGCTCTTCAGAAATGAATGGCAGATGTCCAACATGAGACACCAAACCAAGTCCTGGCACCTTCACCATCTCTGCCCCAGTCTTCCAAAAAGGTCATCGAGTTATGAGCATAGTGAGCATAAAATTATTCTTGGAGAACAGCAGCTGGCAGGATTTTGCCCAGCCTAAAAAAGAGGCATAATTAGTCAGCTACACAGAATATCAGTGTCGGGTTTAGTAGGATAGACATTCTCACAGTTTATTCCTCACCAGAGACCCCTGTGAGGGTCCACATCAGAACCTAGTAGTGGGTGTCGGGAGAGGAGCAGTGGCCCGTGCTGCCAAGAAGCTTCCTGTGTCCAAGGCGAGCCTGGCAGCCAGGATGTTATCATGTGGGCCTGGAGCAGCACTGCTTTCCAGGCTCTTGTTTTCCCTATCCATGACTCAGGACAATCAGAAGATGTGAAAGTTTACCATTCATTTTAGGGCAGAAAGAAGAGAAGAAGCTCTAAAGTAGCATTCAAGGAGAATGGGTGCTTTGAAAAACGAGGCAAGATTAGGTCCTGCACTCAGCATGAGTGACCTTGAGAACCAGAAGCCATTGGCTCCAAAGCCCTTGCTTCTGTCCTCCTGTGTGTCTTGTTGCACAGCTGATCCAGGCAGTCCCACTTGATCAGGTGCTAGACGATTGGTGTCATGTGCCATGCTTGGCATGTTGTCATGGCAGAAGATTGGCACTGGCTACAGGGATCAGCCTGACTGGGTTCCTGCCTGACTCTCCTACTGTCCTTTGCTCCTGACCTGGTTTTCCAATTCTTTGCCAAAGGTGGTGGTATTGCCCATATCACACTGCCCAAGTCTGGGGCCAGAAATAAGAGCCACCAAATGCAGACTCACCATCTGGTTCCAGGGCACCCCTGGAGCAAAGTAGAATCGAGAAATGTGGAAGAAAAGTTGGATGAGAAAAAGCAGGGGAAACTAAGGATGCCTCATGTCCTTCAGGCTTCCAGGAACAGCCTGAGCTGAGCAGTGTGTTTGGAAGGGAAAGGAATTCCACAGTGGATTCGTGCACCTGGCGGAGTACCTCCTCTGGGTAGACTCAGAGCGGGATCATGTCACTTGGAAGCACAATTCCAGGAGAAGGAACAGAAAGCTATGAAGCCCTGACCCTGTTTCCAAGGACTAGAATTTTAGTTGCCATCATTGGAGATGCCTGGCAGGTGAGTGTGAGCATAAATAATTTGGCAGCAGAAGGTGGAAACTACACCTTGAGCAGTTCTGCTCCAACTTAGGGAGTTGCAGGACGGGAGCCGCCTGCTTCTAAACTAGTGAGACTCCTGTTCTTCTCCACTTGCAACAGGTGAAAGTTTACATGTAGCATCTCTCACATACTTAGTAATTGCTCAGTTTTTCTTACTCTTTGTTAAATTTTAGGAGTTTATATGTCACAAAAATTTCCTAAGAAACCAAAGCCATAAGAAGGACAATGGCAGCAGTTTCAGCACTGCATGGCATTGTCCCTGCACTGGGAATGGGTGGCAGCATGGAATCTGGTGAACAGGACATAGATGCTATGCTTCACGACAAGGAGACCCAGGAGAGGAGGCTCGGAGCGTAGTCCTGTGTTCAGCAGAGCTTGCAGGTAGATGTAACCAGGCAGGGGGTGTGGGCAGGTGCTCAGGAGGTGAAGGTTTCTTCCTGGAGAAGGAGCCTGTCTGCGACAGGGTACATGGACAAAAATGTCCTTGCAGTGATGGGAGGATTGCAGCCACGTTGGTGCTTTCAGTGAGTGAGTGCTGTTCTTATCCTCAGTGCTTGGGCCTGAGCTGGGAACTGTGTGTCCAGAGGCACAGAAACTGTCACCTCAGCATCCTGAGAGCTCTCAAGGAAAACAGCAAGGGATGAGAAGCACTGGGACAAGGAAGCTGCTGCTGGGTGGGTTGCATCAAAGTTTTTGTTGATTCTCCACCTTGTTCTCAGCAGCTGCAACATCTATCTGAAGGTAGTGACTGTGACCTCTCAGAGTATTAGCACCTCCTGGGCTCCAGGTTGGCTGAAAGTTGTTCCCTCTGCATGTGTCTCAGGCAGAAGCTGGCTGCATCCATGTCCCCTGACTGTGTTCCCTTCAGGTGGGGAAATGAAACAGCAAGGTCAGTGAGATTGACAGGGTCATCTTGCTGCATGATCCTGATGTTCTTGGGTCTGATAAGAAGAGCTTTTCAACTTTACTGTTCTCTCCCCCACATGAAGGCAAGTTACATACTGGCCATGTTCCTAAAACTGTAATATTTGTTTTGTCATCAAATTTGATATACAACAGGGTAGAAAATTGGAGCCCTAAAGAACAGGGCCATAATTCATTGTCTCACTGTCATGCTGCTTGACACTGGTGGTACAGGTGTGACTCTCCCACACGTGTCAGTACCACTTCTCCCCTGGTTATAAAGCTAATAGATGGAACTGCTATGCATGTACTGCTGCTGGTTCAAGCCAGTGAGATCATGTTAAGGGAATATTTATATTTGTAATAACAATATTAAGAAAAACCATACAGACATGAACTACACAGCCTGAATAATTCAAGACTGGAACTTTAATCTCTGTCAAGGTCAAGATGCCACAGAGAAAGTGAAGTAGGCAGGATGTAGTGCAGGAGAGGGGACTGTGTTGGTGTATGTAGAGCACATTGGTGGCCTTCAGCAGTGCTGGTGACTTCTGGAGAAAGCAGCATCTCCAGATGTCCCTGATGATGGCCCTACATACCAGAAGACTAATAGAACCACTCACTTCTGTTGACCTCACAGGAAGGTGAGTCTTGCACTGTTCAGCCAGCCTAGAAACATGGAGGAAAAGGAAGAAAAGAGATCACAGTATAAGTGAGAGTGAAAAAAGCATAGCTGTGTATACAGTCAGCACATGATAGAGAAAGAGCCTTTGGAAAGGAAAAAGATCTGGCCTAGATCAACACTAGGTGGAACCTTGGAACAGGGTGTGTGGTCAAAATATCAACTCACCACACACTAAATTTTAGCCTAAAGTCTGCAATCATTTGCATTAAGTTTCTCCTCTATTTTTCCTCGATAATACTTTTCCTCAGATTTCTTCAGAGTCTGAGAACATCTGAAAACCACTGGCATCCCATGGTGTACTTGGAGGATGGTGTGGGGTGAAGGAGGCCCCTTTCTCAGTGTCAGCCCAGTCCTCCTTCCTTCACTTGGACATGGGTGCTCTGTGGTTCTGCATCAGTCCTATTGCCCCCTGATTCTGGCAGTCTGAGAGCTCACATGGAAGGTGCTATCCCCATGAGCATCTCTGCTGAAAGTGCAGGCTGACAAACCTTCACACAGAGCTCTGAAAGTAATAGAGTGGTCAGGCATCACCCCCCTGCTCCCTTCCCCTCCTCAGTCTGAACTTCAGTGTCACAAGGCCCCAAGACACATGTACACTATCGCTCCCCTGGGATGCTGGCCATGTCCTTACCCCATTGTGCTCACAGGATTCAGCCACAGTCAGCAGCTCCTGGTTAGCTCATGTACATTCATCAGCAGTGTCCAGTAACAGTGTACAATGTGCCATGTTTTCTTCTATACCCGAGTGAACTGAATGTAGGCACACAAATACCATCCTGTTTGCATGTTTTCCACAAACAGAAACTCTAAATACTCAGGGTTTGGTGCATGAAGTACTTTGCTCATGTGGACAGATGGAAAAAGTTGTTGTGGAGCTAAGATGAAATCCAGAAGTGACAATTTGGTGGCATTAAAAAAGTAAACATCAAGAAATCCAACTTAGAGGAGGAGGTTAAGTGGTAGTAATGGCAAAGTACACTGTGTGAAAAGACAAGAGCTTTACCAAGGAGAAAGAAGCTGACCTAAAAGATGCATGTAGTAGCCAGGATCCTATTTTTGAAGAACACAATAAAGAAAATGCCTACTAATTTGTAATGTGTTAGTATTGTATGATGCTTTATATTCTACACATTTTTCTGAGTTTAGAAAGTATGGGTTAGGCTGGAATAGAGGTGCATGCTTATAATCCCAGCACTGGGGAAGCTGAGGCAGTAGGATCTCTGTGAGTTTAAGGACAGCCCTAACTGTATAATGAGACCTGGTCTCCAAAAAACAAAACAAAACAAACAAAAATAAGGGGTGAATATTCAGAGTAAAGTCCTGATAGTTTTACATATTTACCTTTTCTTAACTTTACTATTTGAACTTCATCAAAGGCCCTAAGAACAGTTTTAATATTAGAGATACAATGAGAAAACTTCCAAATAACCTGAAAGAAACTGTAAACTGTTTGGAAATGATTTCTGTTTGGATGGTGTTACACATACAGAAGAGAAAACAATGAGAAATATGCCTAGGGTTTTTGGGAAGGAGCTGGTTGGGATCAGCCCAAGGTCACACAGCCTTTGGGACAGGAGGATGAGCAGGAGGCCCTCATCAGTGGTGACTTTCTGAGGGGCCTTGTGTATCAGCACAGTCCAAGCAGCTGGAAGCAGGGGCTGCTGAGATTCCATGACATCCCCACCTCCCTTTTCTCTGCTGTAACTGCTGACCATTGACTGGTGCACTGGGCACAACAGTCCCTGAGTCTGAGTCTGAGCCACAGGCAAGAACTTGTGCTCTGAACTGAGATTCACGACCTTTTTTTTGTCAGTGAAATTCACAAGTCTCATGGGGTGTGGATCAACTAATTGTCAACAGTGGGTTCATCAGTGTACTTACTGTCCTTCCTCAATCCTAAGTGAACCTGTTTGATTTCCTTTGTCTTGCTTCATTTTGTTTTGTTTGTAACTTGATTTTTTGAGTCAGGATCTCACTATATATTTCAGTTTTTCTGTGAATACATGATGTAGCACAGGCTGGCCTTGAACTTAGAGCGATTCTCCTGCCTCAGATTCCTGAGTACTGGGATTACAGGCCTGCACCACCATGTCCAGGTTCTTTCCCTTGGATTTCAACCCAGGTTGTGTTTGGCTTTCTCCACAGGCCTTGGATGTAAGTCCACACTCACCAAGGTCACTGTGGTGGTACTGCACAGCCCCGATCCTGGGGCTGAAGTGGGTGTGGTAAAATGCAAAGCAGATCTGAGCTCTGGGATGGGAGATCATGAAGTACAGGTTGAGCATCACAGCTAAAGTTCAGTGACACCCGAAGCAGCTCTCAGCTCCCTGACCAAAGGGAGGACAAAACGTGGTGAGTTCTATAGGTGCACAGTGACCAAAGTGATAACAGATTCTGTTTTCCTATACAAATGACGGGGTCTCCAACAGTGATTCTTTTCTTTGCTTTATCAAAATTTACCTTCCCACATTCCTAGAAACAGAAGTGTGGTATTTTGTCCCCAGTTTGAATAAATACTGAGACTCAGATCATGTGCCAGTTTCTCCCAGTTTATGGTGAGAAGTAGGATGCGAGTACTGTAAAAATCTCAGTTTCCAATTCCTGTTGAGGACATGGAATGATCTGCTTTCCTCAGAAGAGGTCAGGCCATTGTGATGAGGTCTTTCGGTGTTCCCTATCAGATCCTCCAGACATGTAGCCTCACTAGTGGCCTACAGTTTTGGGAACAGTGGCCCCACTTTTTACTGAAGCTCCTGTGGATCCCAGTTGTCAGTGCACCCTGCTGGTTGTGTCAGGGAAAGCGGGGAGACAGTGCTCATGACAGGGATCAGAGGAGCTCAGAGAGATTCTGCCCCTAACTGAACTTATGGCAGCCATCATTGTAACCATGGACACCAGGGAGTTGAATAGCAAGGAGGACAACCTGTTTGGTGTGGTACAGGCTCTTAGGAGTCCAGGAGAGCCAGTCCCAGTCATTCAGTGGAAGGTGTGTCTGGGGTAACAGACTGTGACAAACATTTGTCTCTCCAGGAGCCCATGGCTCTCAGGAAGAGGCTGGGCTGCAGGTCCAAGTGGACCTCAAGGGTCTGAGGCCACAGTGAAAGAAGGTGTGAGAAGAGTGCGAGCTGTTGTCCACCCGAAGGTCACAAGGAGGGCGCCTCTCCTGCAGTCAGCCCAGAGCAATAGGCCATTGACCTGTGCAGAGGCTGAGGTCAGTGGGGAGTCAGGGAACTGTGTCCAGCACTGTCACCAGAGGGAATGTCACCTCTCTGAGCCTGAAGTGCCCATATTGAGCTACAGTAATCTCTCCAAAAATTAATTGACAGGGTTTTTTTGTTCTTTTTTTCTTTTTTCTTTTTTTCAATTGAAAGGATCTCAGAAAATAATCAGAAGTGAGCCATGTGAAGAAAACTGCCCGGTTAGGTTTGGGAGAAGAGCAACTCTGCATTTCACAAATTTTGTCCTTATAATCAGTTAATTGTAGTTTGAAAGATATTGAGGATGACATGGGAACAAATCACCCCCAGGCCCTGTGGGTGAACTGTGTGGAGCATGGGTGCTGTTCTGTCCTGGGCTCTAATCCAGGAGTCAGGTCCTCTGGGGCCTCAGGTGCCTCCTGTGCTGTGGTCTCTACCAGTCCCTCCTGCACAGGGTTGCAGAGAACTCATGAGTTCCCTGCGGTGACACCCTTGCAGCAGTTCCTGGCTTAGGTCCACACCCACACTGGGGTTTTCTAATCTGCCTGGACCACTGTGTCACAGTGTTGGGTGTTTACTGTGAGCTCCTCATGCTGCTTTACTTTACATTGTATGCACACGGCCAGGTGAGATTTTTGATCTTTGAGAAGCTTGTTTCTCACAGGAATCCAAGCCCAAGGAACCTTTAAGATCTCATCCAAGAAGAAAGCTGGTGCTGCTTCATGCCCAGCTCAGGCTGTGAGTTGGGAGTGTGGCAGGCTTGGCCATTACCTTGGTCTCAGGTGCTCATTCAGAATGTGGGGATGTGAGATCTAATGTGTGTTCTGCTGATTGAGGCATTTGTCTTTTTCCTTGCCTGCTAGCCTCTCTCCACACCTGTAAAATGGGGATTATTCCATATTACCTGTGTAAGAGAATAGATAATCAAAATATGGAAACACCAGTGCGTAGCCTGGTGCTGAGCTATGTTTCTCCTTGCCATGGGTGTGGGTTCCTCTACAGGTGGTGCCTACAGTGCCTATTCAGCCACCCACTGAGGTAGATGCATGTGTCTTTTCCCAGGGGTTGGAACTTACAAGCATGATGGTGATGCTGTGCTCTGGGAGAGGCTGCACACTGAGGAGCGGGACATATCTGAAAAGTTGCATCTGACCCAGGAGCTGAGGTACGGGGATGTGTGCAGGATGGGTGGGGGAAGGCATGTGAGTCCCTGAAGGGGACAGCTGGGCTGTGAGAACAAGAGCTGGCCTGGGCCAGGGAGGCAGGAACCACACAGGCACAGGCTCCAGTTACTCATAAAAGGTTTAGTGAAGAAAGAGGTGGAAGGTGACGCACTCAGAGTGCTCTGAAGCCCCTCTTTGCACCTTTTAGAAATGCATTGAGATCAATTTCACCTGATACAAAACTAAGCAAAGAAAGCCTGTGTGTGCAGATTACTGAGGTAGCCTGTGTGTGCGGATTACTTGGTATGTTGCTTGCCCTGCCTCATCCCTCTTCCTCCTGGTTGCCTCCTGCATGGTGAAAGAATGTCCTGCCTTTATTCAGAGGAACTGTGTCTTCCTGAGACTTCAGAGCTCTAGCTCTGCCTGTGACCGAGTTCTGCTTGTAGGACTGCAGGTTCTTCTGAGAAAACCTCTCCCAGTGCCCTGTGTCTCTCCACAGGCTCACATTACTGCTTCCATCCCTCCTAGACACTCCATGCTCATTGGAATACAGAAAAAAGAGCTCTCTGAATTGAGAGAAAAGCTTAAAGAAGGGAGAGAGGTGTCACTCACAGTGAAGGAGTGTCTGGAGATCCTCCTCAGCAGATGCCACCCCAACACCAACAAGGGCCTTGGCTTCTGACAGGGTCTGCATGAGGGCTGCAGTCTGGCTGAGCAGCTCATCCATATCAACCCAGGTGAGGAGGCCTCAGGCCCTACTTAAAGTCTGCAGCTCATGAGACACTATGCTCACATAGTGATGTGTTTGACAGCTGTTTTTCTGCCCTTGTCACTCCTAGAGCTGTGGCAAATTCAAGGATGCTACAGGGAAACTGAAGGGAAGAAGGCATAACTAGGAACTCACAGCATCCCAGTGTCCTTTGTCCCTGAGGGAACCTGGCTCTGTCTTGAAGAGGCTGCACCCTTTTAGTTTTAAAGCTGAGAAGGGAGATGTGGTGGGAGACAGCTGGTTTGAATAAAAATCATTCTGCACTAAGAATGAAAGTTTCCAAATCCCAATCTGATGGCTTATATTTTCATTTCTGTGCCAGAGTGGCCCCAGTGTCTGTGATGGGTACAGGAAGCTACTCTGTCCCTGATTGCACATTTGTGAATTTGCTTGCAGAGATTCAAGAAGAGGAGGAGGCTGAAATGGAAGAGCCATCACTGGCCCCAAGGTAACTGGATACTTGGGGCTGGGACTCAAATGGGGACAACATGGGCTGGGTCCATAAGACAACAGATCCAGGAGGTCAGCAGTGCCCAGCTTTCACAGGCAGAAAGGATAACTGAACCCTGCGCTGTGAGTCCATTCCCTGAAGCCAGGATTGGCACCTTTCTATCGATGTGTGTAATGTCCCGGTGGATCTCGTCTGTACCCAAGTGGACCTAATTCACCTCACCAGTATTTTGAACTCCCACTGTTTTCTGTTGCATGAAAAAATCAAGGCTGAGATTTGTTCCTGGATGTGCATTGTTAGCCTTAGCTCATTAGCAGGGATTTCATACTAAAAAACCTAATAAGATAAAAAGAAAAGTCAGTTCCTTCCTCTATGGAAAGAGACCTAGATTTCACAAAGATTTTCACACTCCTTTCTCAGCCTCACTGACTGAAATGATGTAGAAAAGTTATCAAATTCAGAGAGAAGGTTGTGTGCTGATGTAGGCTCTGGGTGCACTTGGTGCTGTGATTGTGTCACTGGTGTTCGAGGCTTCAACCTCATCAGCTTGTCATCCATCCTGTGCACCGTGCATCTCCTCCTGTCCCTGCCATCTAGGCAGCTGCACTCTGCCCTCCTACGAGAATGAATTCATCTTTGAATTTTGTGTGCTCTGTCTCCATGACCACTCCCTTACATCTCTCTCAGAACCCTTTGGAATCATCTGTGCCATCTTGCTAGGTTTAATTGTGTTCTTCATCCCAGGAGTGTGAGAGCAGGCAACCAGCACTGCATAGAAGAAGCTGCCCTCCAAGCCTGTGAGGGTGAAGAGTATGAGACTTCCCCTCCTTGCTGTGTGGCTGGTGACATTCAACAGACTCCCTGTGCCACTGCTTCCCAGATGGATGAGGCTGAGGCCCCTTCTCCACAGGCCCTCGATGAGTCCTGCATTCCTAAGGGAACTGCACTCATCCTCCCCCCATTTTTGTGCATCCATTGCAAAATAAGGGTGACAGACACAGGACAACCAGAGGGGACAGGCTGAGTAGACTGACATCTCACAGTCATCACTGTCATTTGCTCCTGCCAGGCATCTGTTCATTTGTACAGTTTTGCTTTTTTAAGCTGGAACAGCTGCTGGCCCTTGTAGTATTCTTGCTCATTGCTGCTCCTGAATGCTGTGCTTTGACCTTTGGTTACTGTGCCAGTATCGCTGCACTTGATGCACTCACTGGAGGTGATGTTACATATGGTTTGTCCATTCCCAGTCAGCATTTCTGTCTCTTCTGGTTGTTTCTCCCATGAAAGGTGTCAGTTCCCTGCCAGGATATAAACAATCATGACTGTGCCTGCCAGGGTCAAGGAGGTGAGTCTGAGCCTTGGCAGTCTACCCTCCTTGATGTAATCCCTGTTTTCTCTCAGTGGCCCCCAGAATCTTTTCTCCTTGAAGCTCTGTTGAGTTGTCTATCTGCATAGACTCAGTTATCTGTGTGCAAAGTAACCACACAGCCCTTAAGCAGCAGCCTGGCACCCAAAGCCTCTTCTATTATCTAAGGAACTCTGTCCTGGGAAACACCAGGGTTCCCCTTCCTTGAAGAGTTTGTTATTTCACATCAACCTCATCCCAGGGCCTCTTTAGTCCACTGAACTCAGAGGCTTCTTGGTGTCTGATGTTTCTAAAATCAGCAGAGGCAATGAGGCCAGTTCCTGGGATGCCTTTGGGTAGATGTTTGCTGAGCTGGGTCCCAGCATGGAGACCAGGACTCTGTGTTGCTGACCTGTCAGAGCAGTGTCCATCTGTCTGTCCACATAGGGACTCAGGAAAACACTCCATGTGACTTCTTGCAAAAGCTTCCAGGCTTCCTGCAACAGTGCTCTCCTATTCATCTGTATTTCTTAGAGAATATTGACACCTGTGGGCTTGACAATTGTGAGGAGGAATGGTGTAATGCGACCATTCTTTTCTGATTTTATTCCCAGAAGGTCAGAATCACCTAGAGGTTGCAGCTGCCATGGAGCCAGATGCGCCTAGGTAACTATGAGAAGGGAGGACTACTGATGGTAACCACAGTGACATGGAGACCTGGAGTGTAGACCCCACAAAGTCAGATCTCTGACATGCTTCCTTCATGCCATCAGGCAGCCACAGAGTATCTATTGAAAGTATACTGCCACCTGTGTGTCCTTTTCTTGTATAGAATACTGCTTTTACTAATTTATGAAATATCTAAATAGACTACAAAAAGCTCTAAGGACAATGGGTTTCAATATTCATAGACACGTTGCCACTTGTTCCCTGCAGGATGAAACTTGGATGTGGAACTGCCCTCTGCACACAGAAACTTAACTCATTGGCAGGTTTTCATTGGCAGAAAACTTTGTCCATAAGAAACAGTTATCAGATACGAGTTCTAGGTGCATGCATACTCAGGCATTCACTTGCTGTGCATGCAATTTCCCCAAATCATTTATATGTGAGTCTCAAACTTGTGGCAGCTTTCCATTGGAAGGGCTCCCTGGGGTGCACTCAGGAAAATCCCTGGCAGTGTCCTGATTACTGAACAGCACCCCATTACTTTTCTTTTCTTTTCTTTTTGTTTTGTTTTTTGTTTTTTGGTACTGGGGATCAAACTCATAAACTCAAGACTGCCAGAAAGGAACTTAGGTCACTGAGCTAAATCCCCAGCTAGTTTCCCATTTGTACTGCACTGGTTTCCCTCAGTTCTTGGGACATATGATATTGTCATTTATGACAATGACTGAAAGGTGACCTCTAAGTATGAGTTTTCTCCTCCCTTTTTACCTGTGCATTTCAGATTTTTCACTGAAAAACTAACAGGTATAAAATCAATGGAGCTATTTCCACAATGAGCCTTTTGTACCTGAGGAAGTGTCTCAGAGACCTGCTCACTCAGGATGAACCTGCAAGGGGACAAAGGCTTGAGGAAACCCATTCAGAGTGGCACAGGCTGGCCAAGAACATTGCCCTCCAGCTCAGCCCAGGTGAGGTGACCGCAGGCTGATCCCTGCCTTGATTTCTGTTTGCTCATCTCACAAGGCTCTCCATGAGTGTTACACTGTACTTGAAGCATTCAGGAGGGAATCTCTGTGAGTGTCCTTTTAGAGGGCTCCTGTCACTCCCAGGGTTTCTCTAGGGATTGGGTGTCATAGAATGTGGTCATGGGGTTTTGAGTAATAGGGAGAGAGCTCCCATACATGAATGATAGAAGGAAGATGGAGGGTGCTGGGAAGGGGCCAGGCTGTGGACACTGTGGGATAGGCTTGTTTTTCCTATTCTTGGTGAAGGAAAGCAGAGGGAATGGAAGCCATGCTGAGATGTGAATCCATTGACCCCACAGTCCAAGTGTGTGACAGGAGTATCCAGGGTTCTGCAGGCCAAGATCCCAGTGAACTTGGCCCAGAGTAATTCAGAGTAGGCCAGGGTCATCATCCCCAAATACAGACATTTGTAGCTGGGAGCAGCGTGTCATTCCAGAGTGTTTCTGTGGGGCTGACACAGCAGTCATTCAGTACAGTTTCCCATGTACATCTGAGAATGCTGCACACCCATCCATATCCACATGCTGAGGTCCCCACATTGTGTTTTGGGTCCAGTGACCCCATGAAGTCACCATCTGGACCTTTCTGAATTTTCTTGCAGAGCCCCACTCTGATGGAGATGAAGAGGAGGAGATGCAGTCACTAGACTCCAGGTAACAGTGCAAGGTCAGGGATTGTAATCAATTGTGATGGGAGAGGGATTGTGTAAAAGTGAAGACCTGGGTTTAGGTGTGGCCACACATTCCACTCTCAAGGATGAGAAGTGCCCACCAGTAGCCATGGCATCAGTCACCCCACCAATGACACTGTGGCCTTTTAGCAAGATGCTGTTTCCTCTGAGGCATTCAGAGAGGGTGTCTGCCCAGGAGAACTAAGCAGTCTCGGGGCATTCTCACCTTAAAAGTATACTTCTACACTATGAAAGGATTCCATGCTCGACACCTTTCTGCACCATGGGCCTAAGATTATGGAGAGCTGAGGCACAGGAAGGAAAGTAGATCAAACAGCCACAGAGAGCCATGTTGTGTCTCAGCATTGATGAGAACAGGCTGAGAGGGCCCAAGTTCTGCAGTCACTGCAGAGCCTGTCATCCTGAGAACCTGTGAAATTCCCCATTGTTCCTGCATGAGGTCGGCCCCTGCTGTGGTTCTCACTGTGAGTTCCCTATCATGGTTGCACCTCACAGGGAGGCTGGCTCTCTCCTCCTCAGCTGGTTATGTGGACAGCACCCTGAGCAGGGGCTGCTCTCTCTTCCCTGTGTCCTTCTTTTGTCTGTCTGCTGGTCAGTCTCTGTCTCTCACTCTTGCTCTCATGCTCATTCCCATAATAATCTGGCAATGCCCAAGTCCAACAACAGTTCCCTTCATCCTTTGTGTGGAAGGCCCAAGGTGCTGGAATTCTCCCTGAAGATTTGATGGTGGCTGACTTGGAACCTGTGTGTTCTGGTCCATCTCAAACTTGTCTTTATTCTGCCCTATCCCCACCCATCCCTGTCTCAGTATTGAGCTACATGAAGAAGTAGATGACATGTCAGCGTCAGTGGAGGAACTGTCCTTCCTGGGTCCTGGGCAGCCCTTTCCACCATCACCACAAGAACATCCTGAATTCCTCTGTCCCGGCAATTGAGCCTGAAACAAGACCTCTGCCTGATGAAACCAGTGCATCCCCATCATCCAGCTAGAAGTGCAGCTGGAGGGTCCAGCGTTCTCAGTTCTCCAGTGTCTCAGCTGAGAAAGGCAGATAAGCTCGGCCAGGAGTCCCCTTTGGTTGCAGTGCAGGGGCAGAGGTCTGGGGATTCTGGAGGTTTGCCAAGATCTGTGTGCTTGGGAGGACTCTGTCAGCCTGGGTCTCACAATGCAGACTTCTGATCTGCATGTGGGCCAGAGTGAGGAGAGGGGAGCACAGCCTCACAAGGCCCACTGAAGCCTGTGCTGTGCTCAGATCTCTTCCTGAAGGGGTCCACAGGGTGCCCTGGTCATGTGGCTGGATTGGTCTCTCCTGCCCGGTCCTCCCCCACTTCTCTACACATCCACATAACCAATAGACTCTTCAGTTCTCTGGAGGTGTATTTGTGAAGCTGAGGCTCCCAGCTCCCAGTGGCTGTTCCCTCCATGCTGCCTTCCTCCGGGGCAGCTCTCCAGTGTCTTTTCCATGCCACTGCCAAGATTCCATCCTCCTCCCAGCATCAGGGGTTTCCTTCCTGTCAGGCTTTGGTTTCCATCACGTGTCTCATCTCAGAGTTCTGCTTCCTCTCAGCGCGACCTAACTGACAGGTAGAGAACAGAACTCCTGTGCACCATCTCCTTGAAACTCTGTGTTTTTGAGAAGGAGCCCCATGGCCAGGTCTCATGCTGGTCTGTGTGGAGATAAATCTCCAATGACTGTTCCTGTGACACGAGGCCTTTTGATATTTTATTCATGGAGAAGCTGTGAAATCTGTGTATTTGCTCATTGGATGAACTGTTAGGGAATTGTGAGCTGTGACATTCCTCTGTGAATCTAAACACTGTAGAGTAAAATTAACTATGACAAATGTCACTCCATAGCTCCATGGGCAGCCAGTGCCTCTTCACAGTGTGAACATCCTGTTTGCTGTCCCTGCTCTGCTGAGGTAGCAGAGGGCAGATATTGTTCTCAGGTCTCAGCCATTGGAAAAAGCAGGAGGGAGCTAGTGTAGGGGTCTGTGCCTCAATCACCAGTCTCCCAAATGAGTGCACAGCAAAGGCCCAAACAAATGAGACAAGTGGTGTGATGTTTACAGCTCCAGGAGGACTAAAATCCTCTACAGAGTTCCTAACTCTGGTGGCTGAGACAGACTGTCTCTGGATGGCCCGTATTTATTAAAACAAGGAAGGGGTTGAAGTGGAAAATGCAGGAAACCTGAGCAGGAACATGGGAAGGGTTCAAGGACCCCTCCAAGCAACAGAGGATGCTAATTAAGGCAAACTATCCAGGGAGAAAGTCTGCAGGTGTCCTCAACTGTGGCCCTTCCTGCCCTCTGAGGCATCTCCTCACTCTCAGTTCAACCATGCCTGGACCATGCCACAGCCCTACACGTGCACTCAGCCTCAATGGCTCCAACAAGCTACACATGTCCTGGCCTGTGCTGTGTGCTGAACCTGCTGCCACATGGCTCTGTTTCCGGTATCGGTCATGACATCCTCCAGGGCCCCTCTTAGGTAGGGTTGGGGTCTCCGTGTGAGAGCTGAGCACAGCAAGGCTCAGCAAGGTCTCATGCATGCCCGGGTGTCCCCAGCCAGGGTGCTCATTGAGTCTGGGCCCCCAGGTCTGCCCAAGTCCAAGTTGAGTCTCTGTCCACTGTTCTGATGCCTCAGTCATCCAAAACAGAGCTGAGATGGGGTAGGGGTAGGGGTAGGGTTTGGGATTGGGTGCATTTGTATTATGATGTGTGTGTGTGTGTGTTGGTTTCAGATGCTACAGACATCTGGGAAACAGGAGAATGAGGCAATGCAGGTGCTCAAGTGAGTATGAAAGTGACTGCTTGTGAGCTCAGGGCGGAGCTCTGAGATCACAGCTGCAGGGTCAACAGGAAGGGCTGTGTAATTCTACCTCTTGCCTGAGCCAGCCAGGGATGGAGACTGTTCTGAAAACTGCTTCTGTTGTATCCCAGCTGCATTACTTCTTAAGTTTAATAACCCAGTGTCATTCTGCCCCAAGGTGCAGTAAAGTGAGGTTTCCGTGTGCTTGGAAGAGCCCTGCAGTCTCCTGTGGGAGGTCATGGGGAGGAGGTGCTCCCCCTCTTTCTGCAAAGTTCACCTTACTTGGTTGACTGCAATTCTACAGCTAGAAATAGAAGAGGACCAAAAAGAAACTTCTAAAAGTACTGAACAGTGGGCCCTGGAGGCCCATGGTCTCTTTCATTCAGTAGTGCCTCAGTCTCCTGACACTCCTGTGATCCCAGTCAGGCACCCACCCAGGATGTAACCAAAACACGGTGCTTACTTCACTGCCTGTTTTCTGTCATTATTCCTGTTAATCATTTTCTTCAGTGACACACAGAGTTCAGAATGGCAAATGATCATGGCTTCACACAATCACACACACACACACACACACACACACACACACACAGGCCACTTGTCCCCTGAGGGAAGAAACTCGGTAAAGCAGAACTAACCTGTTCTTATGGTACCTTAGCTCATGGTCAGGTTTCTGACAGACAGAAAGCTGTCCACAGGAACACATTGCAGCAGGCATCATTGCTAGGTGTAGAGTAACAAGGGAAAATGCTTGCTTGTGTATGTTACCCACCACATAGCTTATGATGTGGTTGCCAAATATGTGCCACGGTTCCATTGGAAGGGTTCCCTGGGATGTACTCGGAGATCACCTGGGCACCATCTGAATGACTTCACTGTCACTCCTCTCACACTCTGTGGGTTCCTTCTCTCCCTCAGGATGTGTTGTGTCAGCATTCTTGGCCATGCCTGAAAGCTGAGTTCTAAGTATAAATGTTACCTTCTCCCCCACTTATGAATTTCAGATCTACAATGAAGCATCAGGCCCAAATATGAACCCATATAGTAAAAACCTTGGTGAAATGGAGAGATGTCATCCTCTTTGTCCGGTGCAGCATCAGGGACCTGCTGTCCTGGAAGAACCCTATGAAAGATGAGCGGCAGAGCCACCAGGTCCGTGCTGTGTGGCATAAGGTGGCTGAGTGCATCACCCACCAGCTCCACCCAGGTGAGTTGACTGCTGGCTCTGGTCAGTCCTGGACCTTATCAAGGCACCCAGCTCATGGGAGAGCCCGGCAGATAAGCAATCTTTCAGGGCTTCCATTACATGTACATTTCCCTTTGAGTGTGGACAGATGGGGATGCCCCAGTGGAGGAGTGAGATGAGGAGAGGGTTGGGAAGCCACGCAATCCCCTCTCACCTTTCTTTCTGGTGGAGTGGGGCTCCTGGAGAGCAGCACCTTCACCCAGCATCCTCAGAGGAAAGATATGCGGCAGGACCAGAGGGTCAGATTCCTCACAGCCTGTGCTTTTTGTGCTGACTTACTGTGGTGGAGGGCATCATGGATTAATCTGCAATGCATTGCTTTGTTATTTTTTGGCACATGATCTGACTGTGCTCCTCATGCCTTGATGTCAAGTTTCCATCCCAGGCTGCACTGGAGCTCCTGTCAGTGCTCTCACCTCGGCCACCCTGGCTGTGGGATATGGGCCTGTGCCACCACACCTGACTGTCCCTGGATTTCTGTCTCCTCACCTCTTCAATAGCCATGAAGACTGTTGCATGCTACATGTAGAATTCAAATAGAGAATCTCCTTGGGTGTATTTAGTGGATGGTGTGACTCCCAGGTGAGGATTAGTGATTTGATGTACTAGAATGTGGTTGTGAGATGGTGGGGACAGTCACATTCTCAGCAGATAACAGGACAGAACTTTCAGAAATGAGATGAGAGGTGGAGGATTGAGGGCTGGGAGGTCTCTGGCATTGGGCTTCATGAAAAAATGCCATTTGTGTTTTCTTTAGTGAAAGGAGACAGTGGAAGGTGAGAGCCCTGGTGAGATGTAGAGGCACTGACTCTGCAGTGCAGCTGGGGGACAGGAGGGAGGAGTGTCCATACTCCGCTCACCAAGATCTGTGAATTCATCCAAGTCACCCTCTTAGGGTACCATGATAACCACCCCCCACACAGGAACCTTGTGTGTGTAGGCACCGCCTGTCATCCTCACTGTTCTGTGCAGTCCACAGGGAGGCCATGGAGTGCGCTGTGCCCTGGCCGCAGTCTGGGTGCCCCTAGTCCTTGATGGTATGGTGGCTGCAGATGGAGAGAGAGGGCTGTGCAGAGGGACTGGAAATCCACACAGAGTGAGGACCCACATAGGAGGAAGAGGCAGGACAGATGCCTAAAGTAGATTGTAAGGAAACAGGAAAAGACCTAGTAGGATGAGGATGTGCAGGGGTGGAGAGGGGCCCAGAGCAGTGTGTGGCAGGCCCAGCTGGCCTTGTCCACCCACTGATCACTGCAGCACTGGTCTAAAGCTTCTGGCAGCCTTTCCTCAGCCCTCTGTCCAAGCACAGCCATCCCATCCATGTGGAAGTAAGAGTGATTTTCAGAAGTGTGGCACAGAGCGCCATGGGAGGGATGAGTAATGTAAGGATCACACTCGGCATCCCTCCCAGAAATCCTTGAATCCAGATTCCCCAGCAACTGCTAGGGGATAGGCCCCTCCACTGCCTTGCTGTCAGCTGCTGTCACCCTGTATGCAGTGCACTGCATGGATGTATGGGTGGGTGGACACTGAGACAACAGCAAGGTCACCAGGTTCCAAGCCCAGGAAACTGCCCATGACCTGGAGCCTGTTCCACAGTCACTCCCTCCCTTTTCCCTGGCCCAAGCCATGAGGCACTGTCTTTCCAGGTCCTTTTGTATCTGTGGAGGGAGAGCCATCCTCTCCCTCCCTCTGTCCTGGGCCATGCAAAGTCTGTGCAGCCTTTTCTCCAGGAGAAAGGAGTGTGGTCATGAGGAGGGGATGGTAAGCATGACCTCTTCTGTCACAGAGTATCACTTGTGCTCAGGTGCATAACTGTGCCTTTTCTGGCCAGTCCTGTCTGGGCACTGCCCACAGGCACCCAGAAGGTGACATCTCTTGATGCACATGATGTCTCCCTCTGTGTCTGTGTCACTCTGTGGTGTCCCCCACAGCTGGGGCCATCACAAATGGGTGCCCAACAATGGAACAAGTGCTATGGTTTGTCCTGAAGCCTCTTTTCCTTTCAGCTCCCCACCTGGCAGCCTGTCCACAAGGGCTTCCCAGTGGACTGCTTCATCACCTTGTATCTGAGGACCTTGGAGACTCATGTACCTCTGGGAACCACTGTGTGGGAACACAGCTGGGTCATGGAGCTGGCAAAGCCACCCTGAGCCTTTCCTCTGCCTCTTGGAGATTTGCAGCCCATGCTGATGCTGAAAAATAATGTCTGCTCTCACCAGGTAGGAAAGAGGTGTCAGAGACTCCCTTCTGTGCATGCCTTGGCAGGGTGTTCTGGGAGGAGGTGACAGGGCTGTCTGTGCTCTCTCAGGGCCATATTGAAAGTTGAGATTCTCAAGTGGCATGATGTGAGCCCTCAAATGCCTGGGGTTCAGTGAGCCTCAGGCCCTGCCCTGCAAGGGATAGAGTCTCTCTGGCCAGTAGTTCATTTTCATAGATGTTCACACCTCAGTTTCTGTATCTGAGGACATGAAATGCAAGCTACATCAGTTGCATCTTACCTGTGTCCTGATGCTTTCACAAAACTGATATACACTGATGTTTTATGCTATCTGTAACCTCCATAATGCCTGCAGTAACTGATTCCTTACAACCACCATAATTTAACTTTTGAGTAGGAAATCAAATACTTTAATCATTCTGCTGGTTTGGCACATGATGACAGTGACTTGACCCTCTGAGTACAGCTGGTTTTCACAGACAGTGTGCATCCAGGGCCCAGCCCTGTCTCTGACAGCCTTTGTGCACACTGTGTGGAGACCAGGCTGCTTCTTGATCCCCACTGTGCATCTTTATATGGTGGGGTGACCTCGTTCCCATCTCCCAAGGTTTTCCTGGCACTCTGAGTTTTGTTGATTTTCTCCCCTTTTCCTCACCAAATCACATCACACATCCACTGGAATTTCCTGATCCCTTTGTACCTATTAGGTATGGGTTGTTAACACGTTTCCTTTTCTTCCATGATCTTTAATTTGCTATACTTTACTTCCCTGCAATTTAATTATTACTGCTCATGTAGGAATCATCAACAGTCAAGCCAGTATCAGTCTCTGTAGATGTCATCTCTCCTGGCGTTCACTTGTCCAAAGCCAATTTCTTTATTTGATGAGCTTCTTGAGGGGAAGTATGGCATGGTAAAGCTCTGGATAACAGTGGGTCCTGGTGGCTGTCCTTGTGCTTCAGAGCTGAATTCGGAGGCATCTGTTGGATTGAGGAGCTGTCCCAAGAAGGAGTGTGATGCTCTCCCAGAGTCAGAAGATGCCACCCATGGGACTCAGTCCCTCAGTGTCCCTGAGCCTGCTGCTGCCCTGAAGCAGACAGTGATCCTAGGTTCCAGTGGAGGACCATGGGCTGTAGATTCCCTGGCTATGAGGCTTATGGTGCAGAGGTAATGACATCTGTGGCTACTGGGTTCACTTACACCAGGTCTCTGTCCCCCTAGAACAATTCCCAATGCCTATGGTTCCTGTCTTATCATGTGCTCGACCACAGCTGTGGGAACCCTGTGTGGTGGCTCCTCTGTCATGCATGGACTGTCCCCTGTGAGGCGTTTCATTCTCTGTGTCCTGTTTGCAGGCTGAGTTCTGTTCTTTCCACTGCTGCTGTCCTAGTGTCCCAGTCCCTGCCACAGGGACGCCCACCCTGATTGTCTTCCTCATGACACAAAGAGCCTCTATCAAGTCACAGAGCCGGGCTACTTTCCCTGAAATCATACCACCACCTCTTTATCCCAGGAGCACTGCCACATGAATCCCAGGCACACAGCTCCTCCTCCTGGCCTGCTTTGCTGACTAGACTCAGTCTCCCCTACCTCTGAGCTCAAACCTGTAAAGGGTGAGTGTAAATTCATGTGAAAGAACACTTAGGAACAGGGAATGGCATACCTGGCTGCCCGTGGGAGTCACATTGTGGCCTAGAGTCTGGTTTGTCTCCATCTCCAGAAATGCAGGGCTGGGCCAGATGGCCTGCATTCTCAGGATCTGTATCTGGGCTCCACTGACTCAGTAATGCTGACATCAGCAGGAGTGTTCTGCATGGCACCTCAAAGGGACTTAAATCCAGATGAAGAGGCTTCAGGGAGCTCTTCAGATTGCACAGGTCATGAGCATCTTAGGCCCTGAGAGTAGCTCCTGTGCAGCCCCTTCCCCTTCTCCATGAGCAGTGGAGAGTCTGCAGTGCAGCTCCACTGTGTCATGACCTGAGATAGAAGTGAGCATCTCAGTGACCTAACATGGGACAGATGACAGCAGGGCTGCCATTTTCAAAACCTGTGAAATGAAGAAGACCCCAGGATAGGTGCACCTTAAAGCAGTGGGACTGGTTTGCCTGAAAGTCTAGGAGGGAAGGGAGAATCCAGAGGGCCAGTGTGGAAGGAGCCATGGGTTAGAGATGTCAAGATGCAGGGCAGTGAAGGGGATGACCGAGTCACCCCCAGACTCTGTAACCCCCATGGGCTCTGTAACTCCTGGGGCACAGCCCCTGGTGACATTCACTAAAATGAGTGGTTTCAACACACAAGTGAGAGTCTCACTGAAGTTTACAGTGCACTGTATTTATTTCAGCACTCTGTGGTTAAAGCAGCTGCACATCTTAGGTCATCTTTGGATGATTTACTATTAAATCATCCTCTTTTTATTTTTAGTTTTTAAGACACAGTTCTAGTCTGTACCTCAGGCTGACCTGTAACCCCTCATGATCTTCACGTCTCCGGCTCTCAAGTGCTGGGATTATAGGTTTGTGAACCCACAGCCACCTACTTTGAGTCAATTGTTTTTATTAAGTAAATTCCCAAATAAGTCTTTGACCTCAGTCCTTTGTAGCAAGTACAGCGAGGTTTGAAAACAGCAATTCGGGATATGCTCTCTGTGTGGCCTTTGTTGTTTCCTTTTGTGCCTTTGCTTCAAGGTTTATAGGAGACTCTTTCTAATGAACACAGTGGACAAGGAGAATACCGAGTGTGAGGATTGTGACATTCACTGTCATTTCCTTATCTCCAGCGATATGGAGGTCTAGATAGAGCTCATATGGATGGGCTTTGTGGTGTGACAATGCATGGATAGTGTAAGTCCCTGAAGAAAGGACCCTGGGCTGTGGCTCAGCTCAATGTCCACCCTTGTCTCCTTCCATTCTGAATGATGCATTTTTCTGTTCTTCCTTGATCTACTTTGGAGTAACGCTTCTCCAAGCCTTGGGAAATCCTCATTTCCATGTCCAAGGTGCCCAAAATCCATGATCCTGATGAGGCCACCAGATGGGACCTCTGCTCCTTCCACACTGCATTTATGGAAACAACCTGGGACCTGAGTTCCAGCACCAGGACTGTCAAGGAGGCCTGCGTGATGTTACCTGATGCTCTCCTTCCTGCCCTTGTCCCATGCCTTCAATGCCTCTTCAGTAAATGCAGGGCTGGAGGAGGACAGTGTCTGATGGCTCTGCTGTCTTCCCATTGCCCGTGTACTCATCCTCCTCCCCCTGGGGTGCAGAGTGATGAGAGGCTGTGTTTCTCTGGGAAGCACCTCCTGCCTGCAGCAGTCTCTTTCTGAGTGTGCAACACTGAGGCTAAGATCACCCCTCCCTAAGAGCTGTGAAAAGCTCTCACTGTGCTCCTCATAGGAGGATTATCACAGGGACTGGTGGCACTGGCTGTGGGTGGGGCAGCACAGGACCATATGTCCTCCACCAAAGGTGAGACCTCAGGATCAGGAGGGTTTCCTCTCCCCTGTGGGTGTCACCTTCCCCTCCAGGCTTTCAGAGCCCCATCCCTTCAGTTCTCTGTCCCTGGGATCCCAGGCAGCTTCTGGTCTGTGTTAGCACTGAACAGAACCTCTGACCTCAGACCTGACCAAGACTGTCCTTTCATTTCTCCCTCTCTCTCTCAGGTCCCTGTTGCTGCATCCAAGAAAGATGCTGCTTCTTTAAGGAGACTGGGCATCAAGGGAACCTCCTGGGCTTTACCACCAAGTCTGGAACAAAAATATCCTCATGATTCAAGAGAACTCCTGTGCAAAAATTGCATTCACAATCAGCAGCTGGACCTGACTGTTTTTTTTCTTTGTATTACTTTACACATATTCCTTGTGTTATTGCAAGTTTAAAATAAAAACTCAAGACAAGATAATAGGATCATAGCAATAGTTAATGCTATTTTTCTCAAAATCTTTCCTCACAGTACAAAATAGAGAGATGAAATATTGTCCAAAAAACTTAGTACAAATCTTTCTTTTCAGTGATCTAAGAGAGAATAGTACTGTGAGCATGTTAACTATTTTCCATATATATTTTTTCTTTTTTCTTTCTTCTTTCTCTCCTTTCCACTTTCCCAGTTTCTCTTTCCTTTTGAACAGTTTCTTACCATTTCACATTATCTATTGTACATTTCAGGTTTTATTTTCTTTTTCTGCTTCTCACACATGAGACAATATGATGTTTACACATGTGACTCTTGATTTATTTCATTTATGTGAAATAGAGCAAGTTCCATCTATTTACCTTTAAAAGTCTCTACTCTTCTTTATGACTTAGTAATACTCCGATGTGTATAAAGACCACATGTTTTTTACCCATTCCTTGTTTGATGAGCATTTCAGTTTTTTCCAAGATTTAGCCAGTACGCATTGTGCTGCTATAAATATGGGTATGCTTATTTTGCTGTATTATAATACTTTCAATTATTCTGAGAAGATACCCAGAAGGGAGATAGATGGGATAAATGGGACTTCTAATCCTAGTTTTTTTTTTTTTTGTGTGTGTGTGTGGAGTCTCTATACTGATTCTCACAATGGTTGTACCAGTCTACACTCCCACTAACAGTGGAGAAGGGTTCTTTTAACTCCACAGGCCTTCCAGCATTTGTTATTGGTTGATTTCTTGATACTAGCCAGTCTTTCTGGAGAGACACGGAGTCTCAGTTGTGTTTTAATTTGTATTTCTCAAATGACCAATGATGTTCACCATTTTTTCAGATCTTTATTTGCCATTTGTATTTTTTCATCTGAAAAGTATGTGTTCATATCAGATTCACATTTTTGGATTAGGTCATTGCATTTTCTTGAAGACAAGGTGACTGAATGTCATTGGAGTTCTGTCTGCACCCATCCTTTCTGTTCCACTGATCATCAGGTCTGTTTTTCTGTTCAGTGTCATATTGATTTTCTCACATTAGCTTTGCAGCATAATTTCATGTCATGGATTGTGATGCTGTCTGCCTTGTCTTTGTTGCCCGTAATAATTTTTTGCTATTCTGTGTTTTGTCTATTTCCAAATGAATTTTTGGAACATTTTCTCTAGTTTTGTGAGATTTCCTAATGTGGTAATGAGATGCCATGATTGAGAATACATTACATCTCTATAACAATTTTGAGACTATGGCCATTTTAACTATGTTGGCTCTTCCTACCTAGGTGCAATGGATATCTTTCCATGTTGTGATATCCTCTTTCAACTTCTTTATCTAAGTAGTGTACTTTTCAATGTATAGGTGTTTTACATCCATTCTTAGGTTGATTCCTAAGTATTTCATTTTTTTTAAATTTTATTTAAGCGAAGAAAAACAAAACAAACAAAAACTACAACAACAACAACAAAAAAAACGACATATATAGTAAAAACAACAAGCAAAAGAGACAAGCAAACAACTAACATAAATACACAACATTGCAGGTTTACAAAACCGGAAGATAGAAGCTTGACAATGGTTGCAATTTGCGCATCGTTATCTTTAAAATGGTTTCTTACATTAACAGATATAGACATGCAAGATTGATCCAATCATATGAGTATTA
>RJWM01028449.1:0-25597 GCA_004363535.1 Dasyprocta punctata
CGCCACACCGCCGCAATTCTCCCGGCAACTCCACGCGTATCAAGAGCACCTGGATCGTACCTTCTCGGCTCGGCTCGGGTCGCAGCGCTAATTGGATTCTGCTCCGGACAGAGGTGCTTCTGGTCTCCGCCTTTGTTTATTTCATTCTTTTACTCTTTCCGTGGGCTACAGTTCTCGTTTTAGATTCTTCTTGGGTCCAGAGGACCCATCTCCCTCTTTTTTCCTTCACTCTGTTATTATATTAGTTTATATTCCGGCATTTTGATGGTATATTCAGGGAGCCTCCCTGTCACGGTGTCATCTGGGCGGCCATCTTGGAGCAAGTCTCAGTAAGATGTTTTTTGAGAATTATTGAACTCTCACCTTGTAATGACCAAAGATATATATATATATATATATATATATATATATATATATATACTCTCTTGTTCTTTCTCAGTAATCAACTGATCATAGCTTCAATAAGCTTCTATCACTATGACTAAGGTAATAAAATGGTTTCTGCCAGATTTCTACTGTGTAGTTCATATTGTCCTTGTTTCAGGTACTCTTGTATTAGCATGAATAGCTGTTTGTCTTCCAGACCTTAAATCTGGTGAGATATTCTTGGCCTACTTTTTTTTAACAAAAGTGGAATAATATTAAAGTGTTTTTTTTTTCCTCCTGCCTTGATGTTTGGTTCCCATTACCCAGATTCAAAAATTTATATGTGGACTTATTTTTTCATCTATAACCTACCAAAATGGATTATTGTGAACCAAATTATTGTGTTTTATTTCATCTGCAAATATTTCATTGTGTGTCTTTAAATAAGTACTATCTTTCTATGTTATATCATGTAGACTTAATCACTTATCATCCTCAAATATTCTGTTTTCCTCAACTGTATTTTATTGAATCATAATCACTTAAACAAGATAAATTTAAATAGTATACTTGATTGACAGGCTATTGTTTATCTTTTTATTCTATAGTCCTCCTTGTTTTTTCCTTTGAGATTTATTTTTCATGAAACTAGTCATTTGTTTTGTAGGGTTTTTCATAGTGTCTTTATCCTGTTCTGTCCTCATGGTATCATTTAAAATTCCCAGTTGACCTCTTTGTTCCTTGTAAACTGATGAGTTCATCCCAGAATCCTGATCTGCTTAGGTAGAAGTTTTTTGTTTTTGTTTTTGTTTTATTTTTTGGTCTACAAGTGCAGTGTGAATATTATGACTGCCCTGCCCTCCACCCCTCCTTTCATTAGAGTTCAATAGTTTGCATTGCCTAGATTCATAACTTCATCAGGTGTCTATAAAATGGTAGTATTTTACTGCTAACATTCCTTTCTCATGTATTAGCCAGAATATGTTAAGACAAATCTCCCTGTGGTGAAGTATTTTGGAAATTTCAGATTAAATTCTTGATTATTTCTCCTTATTTACTTACTTTCACAATGATTAATTTGGTCCCTAGCAATGAGGAAGGATTTATGTTTTAGTATCATTATAAACTAATAGATTGTTTTACTTTTGGATTTATGAAACTCATTGAAATTAAGTTGTCTTAGACTAAAGCCAAATATCAAGCTGAGGTAATATCAATAGTTGAAAAATAGTATAAACAAATAAAACCAAAATGCTAGGGAAAGATTTGTCCATGGTACTGAAAGTGTGATGTAAGAACAGACTTTCCCGGTTTCTAGAATGGTAATAGTACTAAAAACTTGGCTATAAATACAAAAGAATAATAATACACCACTAACAATTTTACTTTTTAACCACTTAACACTCAGCAGGTACATTTGTTTACCTATTGACCAATCTGAGTGTCACAGGGCAGTTGTCATTTTAACCCATTGATTCTTGTATTGAATAGATTTGATAAAATTGTCATTTTTATATTTCCTGTTATATTATCCCTTAAAAATTATATTAAAATACACAATTTTTAGTCACTTTGTATTTACGTATTTGGATTTGGCAGTGGTTAAATATCCACAATATATTGTCTACTATGTGCCAAAGTCTATATTCCATTTTACAAAATTTATGCTATAGAACATCATCAACTCTATAAGGACAGATATCTGCTACTATTTTATATTTAAGGATATTTGGTCTTAGAAAAGCTGAGAGACATTAAGTATTACAGTTATGCCCAGTTTCACTCTGTGTACCTGAAAACCTTAATAAAGTTCTGGAACAACTCAAGAAGATTCACCCTCCTTCTAAACTTATCTGTATATCTGTACATTTCTCTGGAAAGATTCTCCACTGCTCTAAACAATTTTGAAAAGAAACTATGACTCTCATCCCCTCCCCCAAAGAATATGAGGATAAATGCAATACCTGAGCTGATCGTAGGGTATAATGAAGATACTGAGAAGTGAGTATCTTGTCATTTTTATTTGCACATTCTGTAGATTTGCCTGAAATTAGTTACATCCTTTGGATATATTTGTTCTTAATATACCAGACTTTATACCTAAAACTTTACCAATTCCAAGAAAGTATCTCCTAATATAGTTTTAATGTTTTTCTTTGGGCACAGGATAAGAATAAGTCATATACATTGCTAGTGCTGGTTTCCTCTAGCCTTGCCATTTCTGTAGGTTTTTATTTTTCAACATCAAGAAATACAAAACTCTATGAGAATTATAAACAAATGCTTCAACTATTTCAGAAAATAAGGATCTATAGTGAAAGTACATATACTTGACAAGGGAAAAATAAGAATGAACCATCAACCCCTAAAAATGAATTTCATATTCATTATGGATATACAACCAGTAATTCTTTTACATAACTTTCTATGTTATTCACATGCATTTTAATCAGTTTCAGTACTGTTCTGGTGTCATTTGCACTATTTTTCAATGAATTGGTCATTTTTAGAATAATCTTGTCTTTTTGTTGTTGTTGTTGTTGTTATTGTTGTATTTGTACAGGGGATCAAACTCACAACCTCACACTTGCCTGGCAGGCGATTATGCCACTGAGCTAAATCCCTAGCCCTATTCTTTGAGACAGGGTCTCACTTTGTAGTTCAGGCTGGCCTTGAACTCACTTTGTAGCCCACACTGGTCTCAAATTCATAAAAATCCTCCTG
Source organism: Dasyprocta punctata (assembly GCA_004363535.1). Taxonomy (NCBI): domain Eukaryota; kingdom Metazoa; phylum Chordata; class Mammalia; order Rodentia; family Dasyproctidae; genus Dasyprocta; species Dasyprocta punctata. The sequence goes on from RJWM01028449.1 coordinate 3,091, forward strand.
GTTCAGCCTGTGAGTGCTGGGATTAAAGGTGTAGTCCACCACATATGGCTCAATAATCCTGTCTTTACCCTGGACTCAGTCATTAACTATCAGGTCTAAGTCACAAGACTAGACGTTCACTACTGGTAGAAGTTCAAAATAATACTCTTCAATTTACTTATAGAACTATATTCTAAATAATGCATTCTAGCCACAGATTGTTCTTTTATTTTAAAAAAGCCCCTCAGTCTTGATGAGTATTTTATTTCATTTCTGCTTAACGATACTTTTTATCATCCTGTTCATTACTATAATCATACCGGAACCATAAACACATTTAGTGAAAGGCTTCAGGGGACAGATTACCAATATTTCTAATTAAATATACCGTTGACCATAAGCTAATTAAAGTAAGCAACATTTTAAGCATAGTACAAGAACTATAAAATTATAAATTACTAGGATTAATGATGGTACATGGTTGAAAATTTTCAGGCTGCATAAAATATTTTAGCATTAAAATCGGACTTGTATTGAATTAGGTTTGTTTCATTGGAATTTCACTTTTTAAAAAATTCTCCAGTTGCTAGCAATTCAGCAAGTCTGTTTTTAAATTCAAGAAGGAATAAATATTACCCAACCACTATACTTTCATCCACATTCCTTTCCTGCTTTTTTTAAAATTGTCTCTAAACACGTAAGTAGTAAATTAAAATATCTCTTAAATACAAGCAACATTCAAGTTTTTATTTCAATAATTCAAGTGAAAATTTTTATCAGGATTGCATCAATTTATTTTGCTTTATGATGGAAAGGTCATCGTTAATACCCGGGGTGACTGAAAACATTAGTAAATGAATGAATTATCCTCTTTTCATACTTGCATAAACAATATTGTGAATAAATCATTCCTATTTTACCTTGAGAATGCATTTCTAAAATGTATTAAGTCTTTGCCTGGAAATTGAAGGGACTGGGCCAAGAAAAGTCAACTCTTTGGAAGACAAGAGGACAGAAAGACAATCTTGCCTCTGGAGGTCAGGTCAAAGAGCAGACTCTGTTTGTCATGATCATGCTCTGTGACATCAAACACTTTCTTCAGGGAAAAGCAAACTATTTCATACAAAACACCAGCCAGAATATATGTGTCTGAACCTAAAATGTAAAGGATTTAAGTGAATTGAAAGCCAGAATGAAACCTTTGTTATTTCCACAGTAATTTCATGACTGCAATATATGCACACATGAATATCAGAAGTGGTCACCAACAATTCTTACACTGTGAAGACAGAAGGAAATAAAGAGTAATATTTAATGAGATCAAAGTTACAGGGAACTCAAAATTTTCTCAGAATTTATGCCAGTATGTAAAATACTAGAAAAATCATACCTTTAATAAAACTGACACATAATAATTGCCCCAAATTATGTTGTACAATGTGATGTTGTGATACATGTATATGAATTAATACACTATTTTGAATGAATTGGTATCATTATGTCAAAGAGATACCTGCCTTATCATGCTCACTGCATCAAAATTCACAACAGCCAAGAAATGGTAACAACCTAAGTGTCTACTGATCGATCAATGGATAAAAACAATGTGATACATACATTTGCAAAGCAGAATACTGTCCATCCATAAAAATGTAGCCCTGCTATTGTGACAGCATGGACTGAAACGGAGGTAATATGTTAGGTGGAATAAGCCAAGCACAGAAAGAAAAGCATTGCATTATTCACTCATATGTGAAATTCAAAAACGTTGTTGTCATAGAAATTGAGAGAAAAAATGGTCGTTACCAGATGTTGGAGAAGAAGCAGGGAAGGAGAGAAGGAGAAAGTTTGATCAATGGGTACTAAGTTACAGCTAGATAGGAGCAAGTAGATAACAGCACAATATATTAACCAGTAAAAAAAAAAAAAAAAAAATTGAGATGTGCTACCGAACAATGGTACAACTGTTGATAACAGTAACATGCTACATATTTAAAAAATTAAATGAATGTGAAAGTTGACTAAAGACAAAAGTCAAATATTAGAATATGTAGATACATTTAACCTAATTAATATGTTATGTAAAAATTAAGAGTATTCAAATACCATATCACTGTATTAATATGTATAATATTTATATTTGTATATATCACTTAAAATGAATTCAATGTTTAACATCTCTGGCTAAAATTTATAATTGCATAGAGAGGTTTCAAATTTTTTTCAATTTTAATGCCATTTTTATATTCTGGTTTATATTGTTTAAATACATGTTAAAATGATTTGCCAATAGTTCGCTTTATTCATTTTAATTTTAACCTATAATTTCACGTTCCTAGCCTTCCCATTTCTATCCTTTCATAAATGAGAGCTTAGATAGGCTAACTTAAATGTTCTGAAGTACGGTGTTTCTGTTTGCAATTCCGATCCTATACAGTGTGACTTTGCGTCAAGTCCTTTTTATGGCTTCACAAGTGAAAAATGAATTATTTACTAAGATTAAATGATATCACAAGAATTAACTTGAAATGGATCATGAGCCTTACTACTGAAGCAAAACCTGTGTAACTATTCAAAGTACATACATACTGAAATCTTTTTAAATGTAGGCAGAGAAAAATTTCTAAGATTAAAATCTAAAAAGTATAAGCCATATAGAAAAATACATAAATTAGATCATCAAAATCTAAGCATTTCTTTAAGTTTTATGGAAAATAAAAGACAAAATACGGGAGAGGTGATCAACAATAAATATATTTGACAAAAGTTTTGTATCCACATTATAGGAATGACTCCAAAAGTCAATAATAAACTACAGAATTTTTAAAATAGGCAATGATGTCAAAAGACATCTTCCAAAAATACTTTAATCGGTAGCAATTTTATGAAAAATGTGTTAATTATCACTGATCATTAGAAAACGTCAATCTACCACAATAAGATTCTACTACATATTCATCAGAAAAGAAAAAATGAAAAGACTGACAATATCAAGTATTGAAAAGGGACATATGTCACTTAATAGGCTGGTAATAATGGACAACAGGACAACATATTGGAAAATTGGTTAGCAGTTTCTATAAACATATATCAACCAGAAATTCCAGTAATGGGTATTTCTCAAGAAAAATAAAAATATTTGTCTATACTAGCTCTTATGTATTCATGTTTACAGCACTATTGTTTATAATAGTAGAAATCAGAAACAACCCAAGTGTCTAAAACTTTCACCTTTTGAGTATTTGCAAATATTATTTCCTTTGCTTGAAATGGGCTTAATACTGTTGTAACTGGAAAGCTACTCATCTTTTAGGCATAAGCATAGTTTACAAGGAAAATGTGAGTTAGGTTCTTCCTAAAGTCATTTTATAATTACTGAACATTTTCTGCATAGGGTTATAAATAATCTATAAATAATTGACAATGGGGACTATTTGGGCTTTTTTTTTTTTTTTTTTTTTTTTTTTTTTTTTTTTTTTTTTTTTTTTTTTTTTTTTTTTTTTTTTTTTTTTTTTTTTTTTTTTTTTTTTTTTTTTTTTTTTTTACTGAATCCTAATGTTTAGAACCATTTCTTCAAGTAGTAGTTTTCAAACACTATTCCATATCAGGGAATAGAAACACAGAAGTAGACAAAATAAAACTTGTGCCTTGCATAGTTTGCACTCATAGAATACAGCACCTGGTAAGTTTTGAACAAATATATTTCAGATATATCAATTGTAGTATTGCAAAATGTTTTTGCATGAAGATAAATACTTTCTTACAACCATGGGCTATTTGTTTTGTCGGGTATTGGTCTTTTCTGAATTCAGTAAAAACAAATGGTAAAATTGTATATTAAATAATAATATATTCTAAACTTGAAAGGCACAAGATTTAAGAGTTTCCATTATTTCCTCAAAATATCATATTTCTAAAAGTCGAGAAATACTTTTGTCTACAAACGTTCATTTTACAAGCAGGACCATTTTTGCCTGAGACTACCAGCATGTATTACCCTTCAAACTCCTCAAATTTTAAGGAAGTATGAAATAGTGTCATACTGTTTTATGAACCATTTGAAAAGATTTCTTCATGTTTGACTTCATTTATTTATCTATTTTTAGCTCGACTCTTTCCTTGAACCATTTTCAGTGCTTACCCAAACAGCATGCTTTTATCCTGGAAGGTGGGAAAATATAACAGTACTTCAGTTCTCTAAGGCGCTCCCCTCCTGTGGTACTGATATCCTAAATTAAGAGCTTTCTCTGAAAGTGTTTAAGATGCTGCATCAAAGATAGGACAAGACACAGCAGTTTGTCCAAGGGAAGGGCAAGTGAGCAGTATGGTAGTAAGTGGGTTAATAAGAAAACTAGGGCACAGAGGACCATCCTTCAAAAGGGAGCAATCTTATCACACTGACAGCTGCGATCAAAATTCTGGCCATCAGGACTGTTGATGCCACTTCCTGCTGTTGGTCTCCCTGCCCCAACCCTGCAGTTATTTGTTGCTCCAGAAATGAGACACTTATCAAGCAGAAATGTATCCTGTGCCATTCTTTGAATCTCTGTCACACTAATTTTTACAAATCGATTTCCTTTCAATTAAAAAAAAAGCTAGATCATTTCCAGTTTTATTTGGAGGAACTAAAATGCTACCTATTATCATTACAGCTCTGTAATATTATCAAGATATTCAGTAAGTGACTATACTGAAAGGTTAGAATGCTTGTTTTATTAAGAAGATGTAAGTATATGAAGTTATTAAAAATAGGTAAATTTCTTTAGTTGAGAACATTGTCATGAATCATCCTTAATACAGATGGATTTTTGTTTAAAAAAGTATAGGAGTTCAAGCACTTGAGAAATTAAATGCTGAAAATATTTTCAGAAAGCTAAAATGCTAAATGTATTTGTTATTTAGTTTATTTATGTGGAGGAAATACATACTGCATTTGTCTACTCATCCCGGACTAAAACTTGAATTGTCAAACCGCTAAAAGAATCATTCTGCATAGACAATAATTATACACATTAATGTTTTAAACCACAACCTTCAAAAAGAACTTCATATCTAAAATTAAGAATGTATAAGAAAAAATTTATTCTACCCCTATAATTACAGTTATAATAGAGAAGTTCATAAAAAGTTACTAAAGTATTTTACAAATCTGAATTAAAAATAAGATGCCAGCAAAATATTTATATAATACTTTGTCTTCAAATTGTTCATTATAAATTGATCATTATATAATTGTTTTTGAAATCATTTTCTTTAATGTTAAAAATGATATGCAGTAGGGCGTGGTGGCGCACGCATTTAATCCCAGCACTCGGGAGGCTGAGGTAGGAGGAGCGTTGTGAGTTTGAGGCCCGCTTGGGTTACAACGCAGGCGCAAGGCCAGCCTGAGCTACATAGTGCGACCCTGGCTCAAAAAACCAGGGCCGGGAGTTTGGCTCAGTGACTTAAGCACCTGTGTGGCAGGTGCGAGGTTGTGAGTTCAATCCCCGGTGCCACAAAAAAAAAAAAAAAAAAAAAAAAAAAAAAAAAAAAAAAAAAAAAAAAAAAAAAAAAAGCATTCTTACAACTGACTCATACAGAAAATGGTAAATTTTATTAATTTTTCAACATTCATTTCCTATCATAAGCAATGGCTGCATAGAAAAAATATTTTGCAAATTTCAAAAAAGAGCAACGTCTGAAATTTCATCATCTAGAGTTAATCATATTCAGTTTTTTGATATAGTTCCTATACTTTGTAAAATGGATAATGTGGTAGGCAAAGATATGTAGTTAAATGAAGTCTGTGTAATCACAAATGATATGCCTTCAGCAGTTTCTTAAAACATTCAGAGCTTCACATAAAAGTCTGTCATGTTATTAAATGCATGATTTCTGCATATCTATAAAGAAGGAATTGATTTCCAGAACATAGTATGACATGGGCTCACTACAAAGGAATTTAAGTGTCTGTTTTTCCATTTTCATAAGGATATTAAGTTGTTATTTTGAAAGCATATCATCGATATTGTACATAGGGACTTCAGCAGGAATTTTGGCATATTTTTTCATGTTGTATCTTACAGATCATATGAAAAACTCAAACGAAAATGATAAAATAGTAAACGTATTTCATTGAATGCTGATGCTGAAAAATATCAAGATGGAAAAAAATTCTTTGCTGCCATAGTTCTTACATTATAAAGAAAGATGAATACACTTATCTGATACACAAAGACATTCTTTTGAACATATACATTGTAGGGCCACTTGGGGTAGACAGATAAGTGGTGTACAAAGAATACAGACATAGATGTTTAAAAAAACCTTAGCAGGTGAATATATACAAGAGTCTACCAACTTCTTTGTTAACTCAAAGTGGCATTCTACAAAATGTAGTCCCTTTTTCTCTTTGGTTATACAAGTTAATCAATAATTTGGATGAAAAATACAAAGCTACCTGGATCTTACCCTTGATGATAAGTTACATGTGTTCAAATTAATCTTAGAGGATGATTCACAATCACAGCAAAATTAAAGACAAGGGTTGTGGAGAATTGTTACTGGAAGACATAGAAGACACACTTAAAAATAAAGTCAAAATTAGACAGATGACTGTTAAAATATTAACACTTTTCAGTTCGAGAATTAATAATGATAATAAATTGCCTACAGTAGATAATTTTACACACTTCACATATATAGCCTTTATATATCATAAACAAATGTTTACGAGTGAACAAGAAAAATTTAAATGTTGTTTTACACATAAGAAAGGAGATACAAACAGGCTAAGTAACTTGTTCAAGGCCACAAGTTATTGAGTGATGGGTTCAGAATCTGAACACAGGTAACCTCTCCACAAAACCCGCATTCGTAATAGAGTCCTAACATTTGTATTTGTCCTCAGCTTGACCATTCTTTATCCAAAAGCCTATTATTAAATGGTAGAAATAAGCTGGAACTTTGAAGACTCACAGCCAACAAAAACATTGCAGAGTTGGTTAATAGCATAATTAAGAGTTACATAATGTTTACTCTTTAAAGTGAAATATTTAGGCAATTCTGTGAAAACTCTTAACGTTACACTTGAAGTCATGAATTTAAGTGCCCAAAGGATATTTCCAGCCAGGATGAAATAGTATATTCAAGAGCAGCCCTTCCATTTAAACAACTGTGAACTGAACAATTACTATTTGTGGACAATATTTTGAATAATATCTCCAGAAATCTGCCTAAAATGCATACAAACCTGCGCTCAAACTGGATGTTAATCACCAATACCAGGTAAAGAATCCCAACCAAAGAACATAAATTGAAAGTCTACTGCTGTTCACATCTAAATAAAACCTTCCAGGACAAAGAATAACAACATATAAATATCCACAATAATCTATAATTTCAGTCACATAATAGTCACAGGGTTTGGTATCTAATCAAAAATGGTAGAAAAGTGAAACATATAATCGGGACAACGTAATAGCAACCAACACCAAATGACACAGAAGATCATAGTAGACCAAGATATCAAAAATATATATATAAATTCAATGATTTCAGAAAAAAATAAACAGAATGAGTGGAAAAGTAGAAATTTTTTTAAAAAATCAAATAAATCTGAGATCAAAATACACAATACCTGAAATGAAAAGTTTACCAGGACAACTTAAGACAGTACAAATAGAAAAATACCAGGAAATTTAAAGACAGTTTAGAGACAAAAAAGAGGGGTAGGGATGTAGCTGGGTGGTAGAGCACTTGTTTAGCAAGTATACTTGTAGGTTCAATCCCCAGTAGTACACACACACACAGACACACACACACATGAAAAAGAGAGAGAGAGAGAGAGAGAGAGAGAGAATAATAAAGAAAATGAAGTCAAGCCTCAGTCTGGTAGGTAATATGTTCAATATGAACATCTGACAAGTGACTTTAGTATGAAACACTTAATTAACAATTAAATAAGAAAAATACATACTGGAGGAAACAAAAAAAACCCAAATCCTTCCATGAAAAGATGTAGTTATCATCAATAATAACATAAAAGGATGGTCAAAAGCAATGACCATCAGAGAAATCAAAATTAAAACAAAAGAAAAAAGCACACACAAAACAGCATGTTAAAAATACTGTTTTGAGGATGTAAAATAAGGGTATACTCACAAACAGGTGGTTGTACAAAATAGCAAAACAACTTTGTAAAACAGAATGGTATTTTCTTTTGAGGTTAAAAACACACCTACTACCTAGTATTTGCAAAGAAAAATGAAAATCTAGGTTTACCAAAGCATACTTGTACATCAAATTCATATTAATTTGATTCATAATAGTTTCAAATTAGAAACAGTTGTCAGTAGCAAGAGAATAATTACAAAATTGTAATATGTCCATAAACCAAAGTCAATAATCAGAAACAAATTAACAATAGTTACAAGAAAGTTAATGAATTTAAATAAATACGTTAAGCAAAAAGAAGATAGAACTACAGGATTCCATTTGTATAAAGTTCTAGAATAGACAATGAATCTATAATAATGGAAATTGATTAGGTGGCAATGATTGACAAAAGGACAATAAGATAATTTTTGAAGTGATAGAGATATTATAATATTGTTTTTGGTGGTTACACAATTTTTCACTTTTGTCAAATGTAACAAATTTTACATTCAGAATAGTTGCATTTTATTATTTCAAATTATATCACTAAAGAGTTTATAAAAGTAGACACAAGGCGGTTCATTACTGGCTTTGGTTTATTCTCTATGAAGTATTTCAAATGGTTTTGACTGGTGGCATGTTCATTGTGAGTCAAGTAGTAAGAAAAGGTATTTCTCAATTGGAGGCCACATTAAAAAAATATAATAACCACAGGACAAGAGCTAGTATCACTATTGTCCAACCACGAGTATAATATGATATGCAGGATGATGAGCTTCATACTGAAGGATTAAAAGGAAAGAACTCTCAAGGCATCTGAAACTGCTCGAAGACCAGAAAGACAGCAGGTCTTATAGCTGTCCTAAACTACTCGAAGATTAATGTGACAGAGACTACCTGATGCTATGTTAATTTTCTACTACTTCATAATTAACAAAATATCAATTTTATTGCATAATGAGTTATGCTAAAGTCTAAAATATCTTAAATAAACTCCATCATAGCAAACTCATTAACACATAAACAGACTTTGTTAGGCTGTACTTTAAGAAAAGATCCTAAAAAATCTGGCACACTCAGTGGGCATGTGTCTGTCTCTTCCCTTCAAAGTCTGAATATGTACAGATGTGACAGCTGTAGGTTTAGTCATGGGCAACTCCTAGCAAAAGGCAATCCTTGGGACTAATATCTCTGAGACACTAAATTAATAACAAGCCTTCTTACAGACTTTTTGTGAGGAAAAAAAAATGCCTAGTGAATTTGGACAATTCCACAGTTAGATGATTTTCTGTTACATACAGGAAAACAAACCCTAATATATTAGATAGATATAAAATTTCACAGACGTATTTACCTTGACTCCAGAAAGAGGCATAATGTGGGCAAACTAAGGATTGCATAGGTGTTTGGTCAATATATAATGAAAAAAATAACATATCTTTATACGAACTGAATGAGCTTGCTAAAAACACAGCAGCTTTGGTTCAATAAAATTCGGTGGAATCTGAGGCAACATGTCAGCAACATTAAATGATGCCTAACAATAAGCAGTGAATAAGAAACTATGTGATCTAGTTTCAAAGAATTCCTGTAAACTCTAAAATACAATGGCTGAATTATACTAAACAAGTATTATACTTGCTTATTTTATGTTATATTAGGAATTTGGCCTAATGAAGTAGTTGTATGTTGCTTCAATGCTGCAATATTTCGTTTCAATATTGTTAGCAAGTAGAAGTCATGTTTTTGTGGTTTTACTAAAAGTTGCAGAGAAATTCAAGGTATTGCAAATTTTAAAAGATGAATGATATCTTAAGTAATTAGCAGGAATTCAAAAGTAGTTATCATTTTAAAGAACTCATACAGCAAACAGAAAGGACTCTAAATATTGTTACCCACAATATTCATTCATAATCCCTTTAGAATTTCAATTCAGAATTTTAATGAAATATTTTGCAAAGGAGAGAATTTTTTTTTTTTTTGTACTGGGAATCGAACTCACGACCTCGCATTTGCCAGGCAGGTGCTTATGCCACTGTGCTAAATCCCCAGTCCAAAGGAGAGAAATTTTAAGACGATGATAAATGAAGAAAAAGCTAAGAAATGAATTACAACAAATGACATTAGTTATTATAATTTGAAATCTGTTAATATTGTCTAAACCAAATCATCCCTTCGGGATAATTCATGCCGTACTTTTCAATTTATCCATAATCTTATAGCAGCAAATATAACCCAGTGATTCTCATTTTCATCAAGTTTTGTTAGACATTTTGATGATTCTGGAGATAAAAATATTATGACATTCTGGGCTGGAAAGCGAAGGTACTCTACTAGCTTTTGGTTAAAAGCAAAGTTGTTCTCAAAAGCTGTCAGCCCTGTTCCTTTAAGCTCTGAAAGCTGTCTGAACTTGTCAGTTTGCTTTCCTTGCACTTTTATTGAAATAATGCAAGACAAGAAGTTATTACAATGTTTACACCTTTAAATTGGATTTCTTTTGTAATAGGGTACAAATGTCACAGAGCCACTGAAGTTGGAATTGGAAGAGTGTTAGGATATCATTAAGTCCAAAACTCCCACTCTACCTATGAGGGAAGCTGAAACAGCCACATGTGTTACCAGTAATAAAGCAAATTTAAAAGCAGTAGGTGACCCTTAGGGTTGCTTATCATCCTGTTCTTATTTAACATGGTCTTTTAAAACTATTTTTATATGATTTCCTCATTTATTGGCAGTAATCCTAAATTCCAGCCACTTTTTAACCATTAGAGAAAAAAATTAGAAGCAGCAGTAATGATAGCAATTTCAATTTTATATGTGTTCATTTTAGTTTAAAATATGTTTCATAAAACAAGTTTCCAATACTTCATTTTCACTTATTAAGGGGTTTAAAAATATAAAACTCAAAATTCAATTTATTAAAATTTTTTATTTAAAGACATAGGTAAGATCAATAGAAGCTTTGTTCCATTATCTTTTCTCTCTTTCATAGTAACCAGATAAATAACCTCCCAGAGAAATGAATAGATTCACATATGACAAAACATTTTTTTTTGCCATTTTATTCAGGGTTTGGTGATGAACTATCACAGAATATTGGAATAATAATCCTTTTATCTTTTGTAGCTTGGCTTACTTTGTCCAGTGGCAACATGTTCAGACAAGCATCTCTCAGATGACGTGTGATAGTGTTCAATTCAATCTTTGCAGAGAGTCGCTCAATTTCACACTTGTGGTAGCTGGATTAACCCAATTATTTTCTGGAGGTTAAGAGAAACTTTTATATTTACGGGACAGCACCACTGCAGAAACTAGGATGTAGGGCTTTGTTATCTCAACAGAATCTAAGGAGGCAGAAAGATCAGTGTTTATTAAATTTTTGCCCAAAATGAGATGGAGTTTGGAAGGAAATGATTCCCTTATAATGGACCCTGAGTTTTTCACTTTGATTTCTAGAAAAGTGGGAAACCCGACATATTCATTTAACACACTTATCAGGTGGCATATTTCAAGTGTTATCAGTACTAGGAACTAGTACTTCCAAAATCACAAAATCTTGGTTCAAGTAGGGAAAATATATATACATATATTCTGGGATATATCTTTTTGTGAGGTTTCATATATATCTACTATGTGTGCCTATCATGTATACATATATGTTGCATATATACTGCCATATATTATATATTATTATGTTATGATATATTTGTCCTTTCAAAGTATAAAAAATATTCAAAACACAACTAGAGATTCAACTTTGTAAAATGTAAACATTCTCACTGGTCAAGTTCAAATTGTCAAAATTATAAATCCCACTTAAAAATACAAAGAAGCCTCATCCTTGACGCTAAACATATTTGTTATGTCTCCAATATTTTTAACCCATTCAATTTCAAATGTTCTATCTCAGTACCATTCACAACTAGATACAATTTTATACCTGGTACTTGTATTTCTTGAATGAGAAACATGATAATAAACATGTTATATTGATTTGATAGAACTAGAAAAATTCATAAAATTCAATTTTACATAGAATTACCAAGTATATACTAGGTATAATTTAGTTTTTATGAAAATAGAGTAATTTTTTAAGCCATGGAAAAAAAGTAAAACAAAATTTAAAGAGTAACATTTGGAGCCAAAAAACTTCTTTTCAGATGCTGCCATTTCCTAGGGGTGTGGTCTAAGGCAATTTACAGTGAACTGAGATCAGTTTCCTAGTCTGTAAAATGAGAATAACAATATTAGCTGAGTTTTGAGAAAAACGAAAAAATGAACTATAGAAAAACATCATATCAACATTAATGTAACATGTAAAAACAAACTACCCTATAATTCCTCACTGCAATTAGCCTATATATATACATTTCCCCACATGTTCTAGACTAAAATCTAGAGTAATCCTACATTACAGCATAATTACCAATTCCACATAATAAATACAGTCTTTACATATCTCAAATATATTCTAATAAAAATTTTAAAATTATCACTCATGCTCACTTGTCTCTTCTAAAAATATTAATGATATATAATCAAATATATCATCAATCCAATTATCCCAGAATAAATTTCTGAAGAGGGACTGTGGTAGATCAGATGGAAAGAGGTTCTACAGAATGCATAATTTTCCTCTAAGTAGTTCAAGAGAAAAAGTATTTCATGTACTGACAATACCAGATTTTCCAATAGAAATACATTTTCTCCATGTTACCAGATGGAGTAAAAGAGAATATAAGTCAAAAATATTTGTTAAATGTGTCAGTTTGATTTTCTTCTTCTATATGTCTTTTTCTTCACTAATTTATGATGTCTGCAAAATAAATTCCTATACTTAGTTATATGTTCTTTATGTTGATACAAATATGAAGGGATAACATGTGCCAAATGGTGGATATTCACTCACCTCCCATTTTATACTTCTTTCAAACAGAGCTTCTCTTTGCACAAATAGATTAGGACTCTTTTAGCTGAGACAGGGAGAAACTGGTGGTATAGGTATGATTTGGGAACATCAAGCTTAGTTCTCAGCTGCTGCATTCCAAAAATAATTTCTTTCACTGTAGGCTATGTATTATTTGACTCAGGGAATATATTAAAATGTTTGAATGATCTAAGCAAGAATTAAAAGAATAGTGGATAACTGGTGATATAGTTTCCAGATTCACAACCCAAGGGAATTAAAGCACTGTAAAACTTTTGACCAGTTTCTCAGACCTGAAATTTACATTTCTTTCACTATATTCTCTTTGGCATTTTCTTGCTATCTCATTAACTATTTTTGATGTTTAATCTTGACCACCAATGATTTTAAAACATAACTGATCTTTTGATTTTGCTTCATGCATAGTATAAAAACATATTCCTTGATCTTAACAAAAGGGAGATAAAGTAGGCTCTTTATACCTAAGAAAAGGTTTCTATTCTAAAGAAACAGATGAAGAGAAAGAAACCATATGCACCTGTGCATGTGCATATATGTAGTTGTGTATATGCGAACACACAAGCACACTGAGTTTACTCTCTTTATTTCTAACAAATAAATCAGATTATATGAACAGGTCAAGGGGAAGACTTCTCAGCACTGATTTAATACTCATGCTACTCCTGAAATACAGTTAGCAAAAAACATACCTGTAATTGCATTAAAGCACAGAAAGTAATAATGAAAACACATTTAGGTTAATGTTCAAAAGACTCGAGTTGAATGTCAAATCAGTCTTTAAACCAGTTTTTTAAGTAAGAAATTGATTTTTTAATAGACAAGATATTTTAATATGCATTATTTTCCATGCCTGGTTATATATTGTGAATATATTTGTAACACTACCCAACTCAGGAGACTGCCTTACCAATAGAGAAATATTCTAGTTACTGATTGAGAGATTTGTTATATATTCTCTAGTTTATTGGTGCTCTTATAACATAGATACAGTAAAGAATAATGGCAAATTTTATGTTACTTTAGTGAGAAACATGAATTATAATTTCTGGAAAAAATAATGTCACAAAAATAATACAAAAACGATTTTATATGCATAATTTATGTGTGTGCTCACTTAAACTATAGGAAATTACCAATATTTGACACTTCTGAATTGTGTAGATAAAAAAAGAGGATGGCAAAGAAAAAGAGACACAGGCAGAGATAGACTCATATCTCATAATGGGGAAAATTCCCTTGAAGACCTCATTTTCCGTAAGTCCATGAAAAACTGCAATCATACTTTGGACTTTTATTTTTAAATAGAAAGACAAGCATAGTGTCTGCAGATATGAGAAGCAACTTCTCAGTGTAAAAGAAACAAAATAAAAACAAAGGAAGAATTCACAGAAAGTCATTGTCTACAAAGGAAAACAAAGGAAAAATACAGTACACTAAATAATGCAGGACAATTATATATTCACTGAACAAGACACGATGTTGCTATAAATAGATATATTAAGAGTTGGAGGACGAGTTCTTATAAATTAAAAATATGGAAGAAGAAAAAATAATTTGAAGAGTAAGAGACAAAACCCAGGGTATACTCAACTAAGTATGCAAACCAAGAGATGGGGTACGGACTATGGGTTCAGGATAGGTGGTTAAACACTCATCAAAGTATCAGAGTGAAAGTGCAAATAAAACAAGGGGTTTATCAAATATGTATTTATGAGATTTCTCAAACCTGAAGAAAATGTCAAGTCACCCTTAAAACACCCAAGAGATATGAGAAAATAAATAAAATTGATCTATACCAAGGAACATAATCATATACAAGGCATGACCAAAAATATGGTGAATGTTTAAGTTAAGACATCTATTCCGCATTGCCATTGATCCCCCACAAAACACTCCTCACATAGAAAAAGGTTCTAATTTCCTGGAGGAAGAAGTGACAAAATGGGTTACTGAAAAACATATTCCTCCAAAATGAAGATGTACATAATTACTATATTTTATGTTAGGAAATGCTAAAATCAAAGAGAGTAGGTGGACAAAAAATTCCAGAAAACTATTTTTCAGACAAATATGATGAATTAGGGAGGTCATGTAATACATTTGTACATAAGTTTAAATTATTTCACAGTATGATTTGAGAGTTGGGAAAAAACATGAGATAGCTTAAAATCTGAACACATGGAGGATGGGGAACCATGGCACAAGTCTGCAATCCCAGCACATGGGAGGAGCATCTCTGAGTTTGAGGTAGCCTAAACCACATAGGGCCTTCAAGGCCACGCAAGACTACACAGGGAGACTATAAAAAAAACAAAGACATTGACTTCCATCCCACAAAAGCAAAACAAACAAAACAAAAATCCTCCGAACAAACAACACACGGAGAAACAAAGTAATTACTATTGGAAAATTAAGCTATCATATACATAATTAATGGAATTAAATTATGCCACATGACTAATCTTTGACCAATGCTAAAATGATTATAAAAATAACACTAAGTACTGATCTGCTTAGAACTCAGCAAATAAAATGAAGAGATAGGGAGTGGAGGATGGTGAAAAGTATTTGTAGTGTAAGGGCATCTAGTCATCTCTTTAACAAGATACAAGTTCACGTTCATAAAATAGCAGTATAAAAATCATATTCAAAAATACAACTAAGTGACAGAATAGAAAGTTAAAATAATTTAAATGGTTCCCTCTAGGGTGGTGAGTAAAACATTCAAACAAAGCTAGACATCAAGTAGCTCTCTACTTCCACCTTCCTCTCCTTGGCCCTGTCATTCCTTCCCTCCCCTCCCCTCTTCTCTGCTTCCCTCTCTTCTCTTTACTTTCTCTCTCTCTCTCTCTCTCTCTCTCTCTCTCTCTCTCTCTCTCTCTCTCTCCCACCTTCTCTTTCTCTCTCCACACTCTTTTCCTCCTGTCTCATTCTAGGATATATAGTACTGAATCACTTCTTAATTGTGTACATTTATTAACCAAGAAAAATTAAACATAATACAAAATAGTACATTTAACTTAATGCTGTGTCTCTATTTCATATAATTTACTGTTTACTTTTTTCAAGGATTGTAATGTTCTCACACTACACTGTAATCATGTAAAAGTGAACAGAATAGTATTATTACTTACACATGAAGAATTTGTGAGTTTTTTCAATGTTAAAATATTAAGCTAAGGGCACATATGTTAATAAATATTTCATGACTTAATCAAATGAGCTGAAAACTGTATTATTTCTATCTACCTCCATCAGGTAGAGAGTATATCAAAGACATAATTAGAATTTTAATTATCACCACTCAATATTTTGCCACAGTTCCACTTAGCAAATTGGGTAGTTTATTGTTTTTGCTATTTTTTTTAATTAAAGTACATAATCATGATATATTTTCTAAGATGGTCTTTGGAAAATCTTTCATTCAAGTGGCTATTCACTATTAGCCAAAAGAAAATGCAATGCTTTTACAGAGTGATTAACTTTCTGCAAGATTATTTTAGTAAGGTAGTTAATCGTGTATTTTAAATGATGACTGTGAATGGGAAGGAATTGGGTATGGAACAGTAATGAGTTTAACTGATACAGTAATAGGAAGTGGCTACCATTATATTTTGGGTCTTAAATGTCCCCCTAGGGCCACATGTGGCACCACTGGGAGATGGTGGAACTGTTAGGAAGTGGAGCCTGGAAGAAGGAACTTTAGGGTGCTGTGGGTGTGCATGGCAATTCTGGCACCTCCCTTTCTGTTCCCCTTTTTGTTTCTTGTCTCCATGAGGTGAGCAGCTTTGCTCTTCCACAGGTTTCCTTCAGGATGATTTGCCTCACCAGAGTCCCCAAACAATACAGTCAGCACCAGTGACTGAAATCTTTGGAACTGAGAACCCAAATAAATCTTTCCTCCACTAAATACATTTTCTTAGGCATTTTATCAGAGCAACAGAAATCTGACTAGTACAGCTACTTTGGAGATTGTAAAGATACTGTCCATTCCTGCTTACACTGAACATTAATGGACAGGAATTAAACGCACATCTTCCCATATGTTAAAAGTGTTGTTTCCTTTAACAAGGACCATTGAGGCAGCATTTAGAGACACAGAGCAGGCCTTGAGAATGACTGATGTTTCACAGGTTATTACTCTGACAGACATTAACATACTTCCTAATACATAGTGCCTGACAAGCTCTTTATTTTTTATCCAGAACCAGTTGTTGTAAATACATGTTCCTAAAACTATTAATCTATTGTGCCTAAATTGGGAAGATAAATGAGTTTGGTGTTATGCTGAAATCTTCATTATGCTTCACAGATACACAGTTAGGGTAGTGGTAATTAGTAATGAAAAGTATGGCTGCTAACCTCTCTATCTGTGTTATCATTGTTCACTGTGTTGGGAATACACAAATACAGTCAGCAGAGTACAATGCTGAGAAAAGCTGAGCTTATCACTCATCCTTGGAAAAACATTAAAATATTGTTATGCCCTAATTGATAACATAGAGAATAATACTTTGTCACACTCTTAGGTTAAAAATTACTAGCGTAGGCTTTGAATTTGAATCTTGTTTGGGGTTGTCTTATTTCATTTAATTTGAATATTTTGGGCTGTTGCTTCATAAATAAAATAAGAATATAACATACTTCTTACTCCACTGATTAGTGGACTTTATTAGATTCCTCAAGGCAGGATTTATTTCTGTAAAAAAGAATGAGCAGTCCAAAATACAATCATAATTACATAAAATATTAGATAATCTGAGCCAATGTAATAATGTTAGAGATAGAAAGAAGAAAATCGCTGCATGTAAAAACTTTAAAAACCACCATATAAATGTATGTATTCAGAAAGGAGCCAGAAACTGGTCCACAAGTGAGAATCTCATAATAGACAAAATCAATAACCCATTTCTTCTGCTACTTAGTTGTAAGAACTTTATGAAAGCCAATTATTTTTAAATTTACTTCACTTGAGAGTTTCATCATTTTTACCATCATAGCATTAATTTCAGTTCTTAAATTTCTTTATCAGAAAATCTGTAAACTAATTCTTTCTGGTGCCCTGGAACAATGAGCCCTAAAGTGACTGTCCCCTCTATACCAGTCTCTATTCCATGATGTCAACTGGTTCTGTAGGCATGTGTTCAGAGGTGAGGCTGGTCGGAAGAAGTGGGTCGCTAGGAGTATGACCTATAACAGTATAGTCTTGTCCTGGCACCTATCTTTATACTCTACTTCCTGGCTGCTGTGGGTTGAGCAACTTTCCTAAGTCATGCCCTTCTGCCATGCTATTTCTGACTCAGAGAAAACCTGCCAAGAACTGAAACCATGAGCCATAATAAAATTTAAATTATGGGCATTGGGTATTTTGTTCTATTGATAGCAAAGTGACTAATACAGAAACTTGGTAGAAGTTAGTGTTGTGACTGTGCCTGACCATGTGGTTCAGAAGCCTTTGGAACTGATTTTTGAAAAGTGTTTGGAGATACACCCTAGGAAAGCCTTAGAATACTGTAGGCCAAGCTCAATGAAAGATTCTTGTCAGAGATCAGACAACCAGAACTGTTGACAGGAATACGAACATCATAGGCCAGACTAATGAGGATTCAGTTGAGAATGAGGACTGCATTGGCAATTGGAGTCAAGGCCGCATGTAACTACCCTGGTAAAAATCTTGTCTCCATTTTACTCATGTCCTAAGGCTTTGTGTGAAGTTAAATTTAAAGATGGTGGACCAATTCTCCTGACAAGGAAAATTCAAGACAGGCCAATGTTCAGATCATGGTATGAATATTGCTAGCTGCTTTGAGTCACATCTACAGTGAGAAGCAGGAATGAAATGCCTGTGGAATGATTTGAAATATTTGCAGCTTGGTCAGAAAAGAAGTGCCTGCAAAAATGGGGCAAAAAAGTAAGTGGTTTCTCATCAGGATTAACATTTTTTAAAAAGTCAGGTATGTTACATTAGGAAAAATAATAAAGATAGCTTAAAGACATCTCACAAATTAGAAAAACTCCACTCATAACAGCCTCAAAGGTGCAAAAGTGCAAATCTTTGCTTTGAGAAGAGAATCAGAGAGCTCTGGTTGAAAGAATAAGGTCACAAGATGACTTGGAGGGGTGTATTCTTGTCCTTGACTCATACCTTTATTCTCTGCTCCCTAGCTGTCAGGGGCTGAACGCTCCTCCTAACCCATGTGCCCTTGTCATTCTGTTTCTGTCTTAGAGCTCGCCAACCGTGGACTGAAACCTTGAACCAAAATAAACTTCTCCTCTTTTAAGTTGTGACAGTCTTGGTATTTTGTTTCAGCAATGAAAGAGTGACTAATACCCTGTTGTTATTAATTTCTGTGTCTCCTCACCATACCAGTGGTGGCCCCTATAAATCCAGTTCTCTTCATGATGCAGTCTCTTTGCTCAAAGCATTAAGACTAGATTCTCCTTGAGAATCTATCATGAAACTTTGGTTGATAGAGGCATAAAGTCATCAAATTTTTAGGTGAGGAAAACAGTTTTATCAGCATTTATATTGCTTAACATCTGCAGAATTTTAACTTGAGATTTAGAAGAATGAGCCACTTGATTTCTGTGTGTTTGCAAAACTGTATAATAAACTTGTTAGCATGAGTTATGTTATATTTGTATGGTGCTATGGACTATTGGCATTAGGATTCACATCAAAATGTGAGTCAATAATCCACACAGGAAAATCTGTGGGGTAATTATTTTTTCTAAATAAGAGTATTTTCTATTTAATTATATTTTTTGATGCATTTCAAACTGACCCATGAATATAGAATAGAAAACAAAAATAATGTGGGAAGAATGTTGGTAGAAGTTTAAGGTCTGATTTTCTTATAAGACATCTTTCCTCACCAATTTTTCAGTTTTTTATGATAAATGTAATCAATTTAAAATGATTCACACCTAAATAATACAGCAATGTAGACTGTCACTTTCCCTCAATTGATCTTTGTGACCTATTTCTTCGTGTAGGTTACTTTTCTCATTTTTCAAAGAGTTAGGAGAAAATGGATTCCATGTTGATAGAATATGTCTATTAAAGTAAGCCAAATGAAATAAAAAATAGCAAGGAAAGGTTATAAAAATATTTAAAGAGTGATTTTTCACTTGAAAAAGAAGTTTCCATCATTCATTGTAAGTAAAGAAAAATGATGGACTGAAGAAAGCAGCACAGTTTACAAATAATATAAACTAAGAGACTTCACAAAAAACATTAGGGATCTGAACTGATGGCATTACCCAGACCCCACGATGAACCCCAGTTTTCACATTTTGTCCTGAGAGTAGAAAAATAAAAGTAGTATTAATAATAACAAATTCAGGATTCTTCCACATGTCAATAGACCACTTTAGCTGCAGGTCACTGCTAGAAATGAATTTAGTGGTTCTAAATATATGGCTGAACAAGAATTTAATACCTGTCAGGTATCTATCATGTGTCACTATGTAAGTCAACTCTAGTGTGGTTTCAAATTCTTCCTCATTTGAATTCCTTTAAAATCTGGCTTCATATTCTATCTTGTATTCTACTGCCCCTTTTATATTTCTGACCATACTATTAGTTATAAGTATGCTAAAAGTTCAATGGGTTTTTTCCCATTTGTCTCTCCAGTATGAATGAGATGGAATTTTCTTTCTTTGGAACACAGTACTATCCACACATGTGTGGGTCAGCTGGGACAAAATATCCAACACCTGGGGCTGGGGATCTAGCTTAGTGGCACAGTGCCTACCTGGCAAGTAAGAGGTCATTAGTTTGATTCCAGATACAAAAAAAAAAAAAAAAAATTTCAACATCTGACATTTAAAAGTACTGGAGCTTATTTTGGGTCACAGTTTCTATGTGTTAAGTCCATGGTTGGCTATCTCCAATGCAGAAACAGCATACAAAAGTGTCTGGCAGTGAAAAAAAGGAAAGCAGCTCACATCATGGAGAGAGAGAGAGAGACAGACAGAGAGACAGAGAGACAGAGACAGACAGACAGACAGACAGACAGACAGATAGAAAGGGAGGATAGACTCTTCTAGATCAAACCTCCAGTGCTCCAGTTACCCATTTCTTCTCACTAGGCCCTACCTCCAAACAACATAGCTATGAATTCATCAGTGGACTAATCCACTGATAGTGTTTCTATGATCCAATCACCATCCAAAAGCCCCACCTCTGAACACAAGATTTTTGACAGATATTTTAGTTCTAAACCATAACAATGCACAACTGACATTCCTTAAAAATGTAGTAGCCAGTCAGATATAGTGGTGCATGACTGTAATCCCAGTATTCGGGAGGCTGAAGCAGGATTATTGCTGTGAGTTTGAGGCCAGTTTGGACTACATATTGAGTTCAAAGCCAGCCTGGACTACAGAGCAAGATCCTGTCTCAAAACAAACAAACAAACAAACAAACAAGCAAACAAAAAGGCATAATGAACATTCTGAGGGTTTCCATCATCTAAACAGTTTTAAAGGATTTTGTTATTTTCTCTACTTTCCAGGGCCCACTCCTCACATTCCTACATTAGTACAGTGAGGTGAAGGGTTTTGTAAATCCTGTTTAGGTTCTTTTCCATTGATTTCCTCATTCGTTTCCACACCCTTTCATTCCTATTAAAACTATTTGTTGCTATGCAAAATATGTGCCTTTCAATCTCAGGCTGTTTTCAGTATCCTCAAAAATATTATTTTCTCCAAGTTCTGCATATTATTCCCATCATAGAAATTATGGTTTCATCCATTAATCATGGTTTTACTGAAATTTTATCCACCACATTAAATATCTAGTAATGATTGTACTCATCACAAACTGTTGGTTGTTCCCTATTTGATTTCCAGCAATGACAACAGTAAGAACTTCCATTACCAAACCCATAATGGGTATAATGCACTGTGGTAAATGCTTTGTTTGCACTAAATCTTCCAATTACCTTCAAAAGTACACACGCTATTATTATTATGATCAATTTACAGATGGGGCATCAAGGTTTTATGGTTAAATAATCTTAATTTTGTAATAACTATGAAAACTATTTTAAATCTAAGTTTCTGGTATCTAAGCTTAGTCTCTTCAGAATTTTGACACTTCAATCCATCAAAAAAGTCAGTAAAAGGCAGTTGTAATACTACCACAATTTTCCTCTTCTTTCATAGTGCCCAAGAACTGCATGAACTTGCTGTTTCATGACTTAAATGGGCATTTCACTTCACAGTCTAAATTTCAAAAGGCCATATAACTCACCTGCACTAACAAGTGGAGCAAGCAAATTTAAATAACTTCCAGGCAAATGAAAAACAGGTAAGCCAGTTCTTGTATTTAAAACCTGAATTTTAAAACAGAATGAAAAAATAAATGTGTGCTGAATCAACCCATGACAGGAACGCTAGGTATTTTTGAAGATATCAATAACTTCTTAATGTAACTAG